>PVIH01011861.1:0-44961 GCA_004025045.1 Sigmodon hispidus | reverse complement strand
GCCTAGAGTGGATGCTGAACTAAGCAACCTTGGTACCTCCTGCCCTTGCTGGGGAGAAAATAAGGAGATGCGGAGAAGAGTGAGTGATTGGGAGGGGCTGGACATGGAAGGGAGTTTGAACAAGGGGAAAATGGATAAAAAATGAGACTTTATTCATAATTAAAATAGGAAAACACACAGACACAAAAAAATTCTCAGGAAAGGGTCAATGAGATTTTTCAACAGGTAGAAGCACCTGCTACCAAGGCCAATGAGCTGAGCCCAATCCCCAGAACACACAGGGTAGAAGGAGAGAGCTGACACCTGTGAGTCATTTTCTGATATCCACATCCATGCAGTATCACAGAATATATTCAAACATGCACACACACAAGTACACACAATCACAAAATAAATAAAACACGGTTTTGAAAAAGAGACAAGTAGAACGGCCCCCTGCAGAAAATCATATGGATGCTGTAGGTTTTAAACATAATTTCTTCTTCACACATTTTAAAATCCTGTGAGAAGTTTAGGAAACAATTCATGGTAAGTGTGATGAGAAAGAATGAGGAACATTATCCCTTTGTCTTCTTCAGGAAACTATCAGCACACCAACCATTTTGGAAATATTTATTAGCTTTCCTTATTTTTGCATCATTTAACTAGAAAATTTATTAAAAATTTCCTTAAGCCACTTATAATTTACCTTGTCAATGAAAATGGGAGCTTTGCCATTTCACAGGTTATTTACTGGGTAATAGGTACACATTTATTCAACTTGTCACATTTCCTCCATTCTTAACAAATAAAACTGGGGTATTGGAGCTGTCCATGTGTGTCTGGATAACTGAGAACATTCATTTTCTCCACATGTGTTGTGACCTTGATCAAGTCTTTATTCTGTCTAGACCCCAATTTACTCATCTTAAAATAAATGGCTTGAACTAGGCATTTGTTAAAGCCTCTTCATGTTCTGATATTCTCTCTACAATTTTACATACTAATTTGACTCACTAGAAAGTTAAATACATAATTTAAAAATTCTCTTCTCACCTACACATACATTATATTTTCTAAATGTACCTTTCAAATTCTTAAATGATAAAAATTTAATTACATAAAAGAAAAGTGATTAAAAAGCCTTAAACCTTTTAGATTAACAATTCTTTCATTAATTTTGCAACTTCAGATGTAGACTGAAGAATCAAATTAACAAAACACAATGTTCTTGTTTGGTCTTCTGTTGGTATAATAAACCCTGTAAAAAACCTACTTATGGAATAAAGTATTTATTTAGCTTATAGATTACAGTCCATCATCAAAAAAAGCCAAAGCAGGAACTTAAGACAGGATCTTGGAGGTAGAAATTGAAGCACAGACCATGTAGGAATGCTGCTTATGGAATTACTTCCTTTGCCTTCCTCTTTACAAGTGAAGCTAGTCTGCATAGAGTTGACAAAACTAACCAGTAAGCCCATGTAATACCAGCTTAATAGCTTATAATTTTAAGAGCATAAATATTAGCTTCAATGAAATCTTATGCATAGTTCAAATATTCCAGTATCATTGATTTCCATTATAAACATTTTAACTATGGGAAATTTCTCCATTTCTGTAATAGTTCTAGTGATGTGAGAAGTCATTCTGTATGCTATGAATTACCCATTAGATAATAGAGGAACTGTTTTTGGCCTATGGCAAGGCATCTTATAGGCAGGTGGGTAATCTGAGCATAAATAAAAGGAGTCAGACAGAGATACTGAGAGCTGCCACCAAGAGAGCAAGATGCAAAACTACAGGTAGGCCACGAGCCATGTGGCAAAACATAGATTAGTAAAGATGGGTAGAGTTAAGATGCAAGAGCTAGGTAGCAATAAGCCTAAGCCATAGACTGAACAGTTTGTAATTAGTATAAGCCTTTGTGTGATTATTAGGACTAAGCAGCTGCAAGTGGTCTGTACCTTAGGGCTAGGCCAGGCCAGAAACTTCTGACTGCATTCTACAAAGGATTAAAACAGATCTTATTATCCACAGAGCTTCAAATGGGTCCAGAAAAACAAAAGTTTAATCCTCCTCCCACTTCTAAATAAGAATCTTTAGGGACAAACAGCAAGCAATACATATAACATATAATCAACTGTTAAATAATGTTATGTAAACAAGCAGTACTCAACCTTATTTTTTTCTATAATATTATATAATATATTGCATATATGTATAACCTTCTATAATATATATTCATATACTTGGAGTACAGTATATACCCAATAAATACAGGCTAAATGTATGAATGAATTTTTACATGTTTGAGTTTATTCTACAAGGTATCTAGGATTCTGATAACATAGTCTTCTTTCATCTGCACTCCAAATCACATCCATCTAAATACAAGTGACTAAAAAAGGGTATCTATTATAGGATTAATAGATTAACAGATTAATACTTAAATATTTTTCTTGACTACAACTAACTTAAATGCATATGTGCTTTTATTATTTTTACTAAACTGAAGTACATCTATAATCAATATTTCAACAGCTTGGTGGTAAACTATTTGTCAGAAACTGGAAATGCTGCAGGAACTAAATGAAAGCATTTAGGTTTAGAAAATAGAGAGGAACACTACTGACAAGCTGTGAGAAAGGGGGAAAGAAAAGTAAACATGAAGTACGTAGAAAGCAGTGAGATTGCAATGGTGAAGTAGAGGATCTCTCTAGGAAGCAAAGTAGGACAGCTTGGGCTAGATCTGTTTAGCTTATGGCGGCCTATAAAAAACAGTCAGTGGCTGCAGTGATAACAAGACAGCTCAGCAGTTAAGTACATATACTGCTCTTTCAAATAGTTTGCATTCAGTTCCCAGCACCCACACAGATAACTTCTAACCACATGTAACTACAATTCTAGAGGATCTGATATCCTCTTCTGGCCTCCATAGGCACTTACATTTTATACATATACCTCCCCCTTCCGCTATATACACACATAATTGAAAAATGTGCCATATCTTTAAAAACAAAGTCAAAATCTTCAGTTAATCTAAATGGCACAAGAATCCATTATAGAGACACAGGCAAAGTCCAGGAGAAAATGGATTTGTGAGATGTATGTGTGCATGAATGATAAATATAAATTAGGAAGCATAAAAATAAATATGCATGGCATGATTTATTTGTTTTATAAACCTACTCTGAAGGAGGAAACTGAAACCTGACATTTTAATACTATTTTATGAGGCTCCACACATTTTAATAATGCTAAACAAATTTATACATCAGATACTTATACACAAATGGCACATTCAAATAAAGACAAATGTACATATGTATTTATAGATATATCCTTTACCCATATTTATCTGTCTTTCCACTAAGAGTTCAGGGTTCTGACTACATCCCAGTATTCCTTGCTTCAATCAAGAAAGAATTAACAGCACACAATTTAGAGGGTATGTGTTTATGGGTTATTATTTGATGGGAATTCATGCTGAGTCTTGTAAGTCTAGCTAACTACCTGTTAATTGGTAGATAATAGAATACAGAGGAGAATATAGTACTACTATATTGATTTTCCTAAAGCAATATAGCTTCTAACTATATTATAAATACTTATTTCTATATTCACAGATAAGTGTATCATTCATTCTTCACCAAAGAGGCTTACTTTTTGTGGCAGACTGGGTCACTACAGAGAATCAGAAATGATAAAAATATAAAGAATAATATTTAAGAAAAACCAACTCCAAAGGATGAATCTACAATAGAACTCTTGCAGCTAAGTTTGGGGCAATATTGTGGAACAAGGATCAGAAAAACTATAAGAGCTAGAAAACCAGGATGCCAGCTATGAGATGGTGTTCTTTAGATATTACAGAAATGCTATAGCCATGACATTTGAATAATACAGATGCCTAAACAAAACTGGCATACCAATCATACCAGTTAATATGCTAAAAAGAATGGAGAGAATTTTTCAAGGGCCCAAATCTAGATGAAGTACTACTGGAAATTAATGGCTACTAAGAGAGGTAGAATCACTCCTCAAGGACAAATTCCCTATGTTATCCATTCTCAAGTAGTCACATATACATACATGCAACACTAAATCTCTCTTTGTATATATATATATATACATATATATATATAAAACAATAATAATTAAAGAATAGTTCATGAATTTGAGAGAGAGTCAAGGTGGCTACAAAGGAGAGATTTGAAAAAGATTAAGGAGCTGACTCCCCCTTACCAGCTGCAGCACTCAGGAAAGCCCTGCTCTTCCTTGCCTGGGCAGCATTGTACAGCTGGCCTGTTGTTGGAAGCATGGGCAAGCCAGCCTTGAGGGCATAAAAGTAGGACAACTGGCCATGTTCCCTTCCTCTGCCATATAGCAGTGAGGGTAACTGGCCACCTGTGTTGGGTGTGAGAGCTGGCTCTGAGGTCATAAGAGCTGGAGAACTGAGTAAGGTGTTCCTCTGTAGAAAATGATACTAGGGGGAGGGTCTCCATCTTACCTCAACTGGATATGCCAGACTAAATTGATTCACCTTAGGAGCTCTTGACCTCTCTGGAAAATGGATAGGAGGATGGGGTAGGGGATGCAGAGGGAGGACTGGGAGGAGGGGAAGGAGGAGGAGTAGTTGGTATGGCAAAAAACTTTTTAAATAAAAAACAAAACCAAACAAACAAAAATAAATAAAATATATATATATACATATATATATATATATATTAAAGAGCTGGATAACTGTCCCTGCTCCTCACCAGCTACCATGCAGCTCATGTGGGCAACACATTAGAGCTATCCTGGTGGTATGCATGTGAGACTGCTGACCCTGAGGGAATGAAAGCAAGAGATCTGCTCATCAAAAGGGATAATCTACCTGGGCAAAGCCAGAGAGCTCACTCTGATTGTGAGGACTAGAGAAGAGCTGGTGGGCTGACTAAATCTGCAACTACCCAGGCCCAGAACTAGGAATTTGAGTAACTGTGTGAGTGGGTGGGTATGAGTGTGATCTGTGTATGTGACAAAAAGAGGCTAGAAATGAAAGTACAGAAAGGGGTACATGAGAAGGTTTAAAGGGAGAAAAAAAAGAAGGAAATTATTTGTGTACTGTGATCTTATTTGCATTATTAATATAGCTGTTGGCTTTGCTAACATACAAAATAATAAAACTATATAAAAATGTTGTTCTAAGAAGAAAAGAGAGATTAGCCATCAGATGACAAACTTTAGGCAGAAAGTACTTTTTTTTTCATCATAAAATGTCTTAAAAAGTTTGCCATGCATCTGAACGGATCCATTTCACATTTCTCCTTTGGGAAGGAAAAGAGTAGGACTTCACTTCTATCATTACAGAAAATATTGCTGAGATGGAAGAATCTCATAAAAGTTCCAAAACCTTCTCAAACAAGTCTACCCACTGAAGGATATTTTACCTTCAAATAAAACATTCCAAATAGGCTTGTGGCAATCTTATAATGCAAAATGCATTCATTCCTACCTCAAAAATCCCTAATATTTAACTGTCAAAACACATCATTGCATATATATGTTGGGATCATATGTTGGACAGTGCATGGCTTCAGAGGCTAAAACAGAATTTTAACATGTCTCACTCTCTGACTTTATAAAAAAAAAAGTAGGTTATTGAAGGGGATGAATGAGGACACAAAATTCTCTGTCCTCATGGGTTTGGGATGGAGTAGGAGAATTAGGACCATGGCAGAGGTAGCTAGCTGTCATCTTGAAGATCTTTGGGCATCTGTCTCTTAGAGAATCTGAGAAGGCAGGTTGCAGTGGGATCACAACAAAATCTGTAAAGATCTAAAAAACAGCCAGAACAGGTTTTTGTTTTGGTGTGTCAAAACAAACTATGGTGCAGTCTATGGCCCTGGGTGTTTTGTAGTTTGTCTCAGGTGCAGGGGATGACATATCGTATTCTATAGCTGCTTCAAGATGGAACTGGTCATCATTGTAAAATCAGAGCTTAAAAGGGAGTATCTTGCTGTCCAGAGACAGAGCAGGTTGTAGAAGTGCCAGCTGAATAAACTTTTCTTGAGGCACAATGGACTGGGCAGGCTAAAGCAAAGATGGCAGTCATCTGACTTTCGTCAAAATTAAAAATGGCAATCACCTGACTTTCGACCACGTGACCCACAGCTTTTTTGGGGAGGGAGGGTAATCAGGAGTATTAAAATCAAGAAAGCTGAAAGTTGGCAAAAGGCAGGGGACAGGTTGTCATGGAGCTCGGTGGCAAACTCTGGGTCTTGCAGCACAAAAGTGTAGGGGCCCCGCAGCCAATTGTCAAAATGTAGTGGAACCAACTATGTCATAGCTGCCAGTGATGCATCTACAGTGGAAATGTACTCTTTCTGTGTCACTGCTCTGAGAAGACAGCCTCTGCTGTGAAAATAGCTGTTGAACCCAGAAGGCAGGGGCCTAAAACGAGTTTGTTGAAGCTGTGTCCCTCTGTGTGGTCGCAGTATAGCTCAAAATAATTTTCTCAAAGAGAAAAGCATGGACCGGAAGAAATGACCAAACTTTTATGCTTACTTGTCAATGGAAAGTTGAGGCAGGTCAGTGGTTTTGCCTGGAAGGGTTGAAAGTTTGAGAGCCAGAAAACAGAGAGTCCAGTGAGCCAAACAACCAAGACCTCAATTATTACCAGAAATGAAATGTGGATGGTAATGGATCTCCCTAGAAGAAGTCCCTTGGAAGCTTCTTTCAGAGAATTGTAGCAAGCAATACCAGAATGCCTGAGAAGTTGCAGCACTAAATGTTGGGATGATGTTTGATCTGATATAATACAATAACATGTTTACCTGGTTGTCTGGTAGATATTTATGAATAGAGAGGCCTCATGCCTCATGGATGTGGACAAGAAGACGGGAGGCATGGAGAGAGGCAGTGGCAGGCAGGGCAGAAGATACTTAGGTGTCTACATAGGAAGACTTTATTATTATAACTAAATATAGAAAGAAGAAGAGAAGAGGAAAAAGAGAAGGGAGGAAAGAGAGAGAGATGCCCAGGAGAAAAGAGCGTGTTGGGTAGTGGGAATTCTTCTTAAATGGGCTTGACATCACAACTCAGGGCAGGGTGTGGCTTCAGAGGCTACAATAGAATCTAACAATATATGTATAGATTTAAAAAAGACTCAATCTGTTAATTTGTAGGTCTTATAAATTAATAAGTTACATACTTCCGATATATAATGGCATAGAGAAAATATTACCTATCCAAAAAGAAGAATGGCAACAAAATCTAGGATTAAAGTAATGCCAGAACTCAGCAGACAAACACTAAATCCTACAGCACCATTTCTGGCTTCTGGGATGGCCCCATACCTTTCCCTTGGGCCAGCTTCACTCTATAGCTACAGATTCCCTTGGTAGATGTCCTATGTACCTAACATTTGTATCACCTTGCAGTCTTTATTGCAACTTAGGATTTATCTTCATAGACTCACACAAAAAAATATCAGCACCTTCTTATAGGGGCTCTGACCCTGTCACACACTCTCTGACCTTAGGGCTTCTCTGAAACTACACATTGCCTCACATAACTGGATCTATGGAATTATGGCACTAAATTATATAACCTCTTCAATCTTTCATCTATTATGCTTACAAAAAGAGTACCATATAGACAATACACCTTTCTAGGTAGTTGCTTTTGTGCAATGAATCTCCTCAGAGAGAGTTATCAGTTTAGACTCTCTTTTCAAATTAATTTGTATTTTCTCAAGATGAAACCTTCAACAAGTAGGGTTTTACCCTCAGGGTACATTTCCTATTGCTCATACAGAGCACAAGATTGCTCTTTAATGGTGCTTACCTCCTTAGCAATTGTAGATCTGGTCTCAAATGCCTTACTGGTCTATAAGTTGAAATTCATTCACTTCTCAACCAAGTAACACATTTTTCATATCTTTTATGCTCCACATGTTGCTCATTCACTGTAAACCTTGATAAGAGCTATGAGCAAGTACCTATGATGCAGTCTGAACACTATTGTGTTAGTCAACTCTTTTTACATTTTTTTCTATATTAAAAATAGACTTTTAAAAATATAATATATTATGATCATGATTTCCTCTACTTCGGTTTCTCCCAGATCCTCCTTCCCATCCAAAATCCACATTCTTTCTTTCTGTTTCTTATTAGAAAACAAACAGACAACTAAAACAAACCAGAATAGGACAAAGGAAAAAAAACAGAAAACAAGAACTAAAGAAAAAGCATAAAAACACATACATACACAGAAACACATACATTATTGTTGAGTCAGTTCATTCTTAATTTAGCCTCACTCATGTCCTCAGCACATTGTGAGGATACAAACACATTTGGCCAGAATGTCACATAAATGCTCTATAGCCCAAATCTCTATAAAATTGTGTTCTCCACTGATATTTTATAACACATGTGCCTAAAGTCTTTTAATTTTTGACCAAAAAGCAAAAAATAAACACTTAAATGAAATACCATCTTCAACAAATTGTTCAGCTAAAACTAGATAGTAACATCAATACCCAGAATCTTATACATTAAAAATAGTTTTAAGAGGGAAATTTATAGTCCAAAGAACCTACATGAAAAAGCACAAGTAAATTATTTAATGTTGTAACACAAAATTTTTGAAACATGGGCTGGAAAGATGGTTCAGAAGTTAAGATCACTGGCTGCTCTTCCAGAGATCCTGAGTTCAATTCTCAGTAACAACATGGTGTATCACAACTGTCTATAATCTGTCTGTAATGAGATCTGGTGTCCTCTTCTGGTATTAAAGGCATACATGAGGATAGAACACTCATAAAATAAATAAAAATTGAAACATAAGAAACCAAACCCAGCAGAGAGCAAGAAATAATTAAAATATCAAACAGAAACTAACAATACAAAGAATCAACTAATCTAAGAGCTAGCCATTTGAGAAGATAAAGATCAACAAACCCTTAGCTCAAATAACCAGAAGAAACAAAGAAAAGACTCAAATTAACAGAATAAATAAAAGAGAAAACATTAAAACAGACACTAAACAGAAAATACTTTTTCTTTTTTTATTTAAAATTTATTCCCATATCTACTACTGTCTCCCACCCTCCTCTCCTCCAAGTTTTCTCTTCACCTCCTTCCAACCCATCCGCCATCCATTCGCCAAGGAAGGTAAAGAATTTAAAGGTGAGTCAGTTTGGTCTAGCATATCCAGTTGAGATAGGTCCAAGATATAGAATTTTTAAGGGAATACTTTTAAAGTTTGTACTCCATTAAAGTTGAAAATTTTAAAGAAATGCATGGATTTAACTATTTATTCAAACTATAAAAATTAAACTAAGATGAGATCAACAACGTAAGTAGACAGACCCATAACAAAGAAGTTGACTTAAACAATGATAAACAAAAAACACAATAGTTTCTGCAGAATTCTGCCATATTTTCGAAGAACTACAAAAATTTTTCTTATACACTGCAAAACAAAATAAAAACCCAAGAAACAAAACAGAACAGCAGGATCAATAATAAACTCATTCTATGAAGCCAGTCTTACTTTAATACTCAATCCTGGTATACACACAAACTATAAACTTGATATCCCTGATGAACATAGAAGCAAAAATCCTCAATAATTCTGAATACAGACAATATAAAAAAGATCATCACACCATAATCAAGCTGGCTTTATTCTGGAAATAAAAAGTTGGTTCAACATGTGTAATTCAATAAATAAAATAAATTACGCAAAGACAAAATTCACATAATCATTTTTATAGATGCAGAATAAACTTCTAACAAAATCCAAAATGACTAATAAAATTTGTCAAGAGAATACGACTGAAGGAAACTTACCACAAATAATAAAATCTATGAAAAGCCCCAAACAATATCCTAAATAGAATTTTTCTTTCTTAACTTATTTATTTATTTTTGTGATGAATAATGTCATATTTTTTATCTGTATATATCCTTGTTCAAGCTCCCTTCCCCCTCTTGCCCCTTCCAGTCACTCTCTGTTCTCCACATATCTTAATCTCTTCTCCAGCAAGGGCAGAAAAAACTTGAAATAATCCCATTAAAATCTGCCATACAACAGGGCTGCCCACATTTCCAATCCTTTTCAATAAATACAGTGCTGAAAACACTAGCTAGAAAAATAAGTCAATAGAATGAAGGAAATCAAAAGGACATAATAGAAAATGAAATAAAATTATCACTACTAAAAGATGATATGGTATTACATAAGAGATCTCAAAAATCCCATCAGAAAACTTCTATTAACAATAAATATCAGTAAAGTGGCAGCATTCAACTTATAAAAACTTTTAAAATAGTATTTGAATATAACAACACTACTGTAAATAGGAGTGTCCATAATCTCACTGAAAAAGAGATTATGAACACACTCCCATTTACAGTAGTGTCAAAGTCAATAAAATACTTTGGAATACATAATACTATATGGATTGTATTTCCAGATCTCAAGCTATTATACAGAGCCATAGTAATGAAAACACTATTTTCCAAACACAAAACACACATGTAAATTATTGGAATAAAATTAAAGACCCAAACATGAATACTTGTAACTACAGCTACCTGATATTTGACAAAGAGGTAAAAACACACAGTAGGAAAAAGACGGCATCTTTGGCAAATGATACTGGTGTCAGAACACAATCCAAGAATAGAGTCATGTGAAGGGAATTCTAAGCGCTCCTGAGAAAACTCCAAGAAAACACTAGAGTCTTGTCACCTCTATTTCTTCAAAATACCAAAATTGTTATTGGAATGTACTCCCAAGTGTAGCAGATAGGACTGGGTTTACTTTAGATTATTCATTACAACTGACTACTATTTGTTTTTATGTCTCTATGGAAAAATACATTTTGCCACATATGACTTGTCTCTGTGACTTATGTGATTCTTCTTAGCCCTCAGAGTATAAATTGTCTGAGGCTCTGAATAAAGTTGATTATTGTATGAAAATTTAGTCCACCTAATTTTTAGGCTCCATTCTCCCAGGTCCTACTACCTCTAGAGTAATAAATAGCTGGGAAAACAGGATGTCCACATGCAGAAAAGTTAAATGACATCCATATCTATTATTATGCA
Source organism: Sigmodon hispidus (assembly GCA_004025045.1). Lineage (NCBI taxonomy): Eukaryota > Metazoa > Chordata > Mammalia > Rodentia > Cricetidae > Sigmodon > Sigmodon hispidus. The sequence goes on along the minus strand of PVIH01011861.1, from coordinate 33,874 downwards.
CAAAAATATAGACACAAAAAATGTTAGTCCCTAAGAACAATGCACTCTAAACTCTGACGTCAAGCCATGCCCTCCCCTAGGCTCTGATGTCAGGCCCTTTTGTTTTTTTTTGTTTTGTTTTTTTTTTTTTGTGTGTGTGTGTGTGTTAATCAATACAATTTTAATTTATTAGAATATATTTTCAATTTTAGGAGTGCCTGCTATGTTATCTTAGATATTAGAAAAACCATATTTAATTGAATGAGGTCCCTACCCTCAAGAATGCCTAGTCCAGTAAAGTAAAAATGCAAGTGTATAAATAATGCAAATATTGACCATCAATTACTACAATGATATATTTTTTTTTGTATGTGAACTTTCTTTTTTTTTCCTTCTTTATTTTGTATTTATCAAAAAAAACACAGTAAAAAAGAATTTAAAATGTGGAAGAGTTAACAATAACTATACAGAGGATAAGAATGATAAGCAGGAACAGCTTGGGATCAGAAACACCCTGGACTGACCCTTTGGATCCCACTCCACCTAGAGGAACACCTGACTCACTCTTGAGGGAGGGGGGAAAGAACTGGATTTGGCCAGAAGTGGAGACTGATCTAAGCATTATTGGGTCAGTGGGACCATAGGACTGTCTGCTCCCTGCCCAGAGAAGGGATGGGGAGTTGCAGAGGAAAAAAATGGTCAGGCCCTTTTAAAAGCAAGGTTCCTCATGCATCTGCTTCTCCCTCTGCCTTTGTCTCTACCTTTGTCCTCCTCCTTCTTCTTCCTTTCTTCCTTTTTACTTTCCTCCTCTTTCTCTTTCTTCTTGCTTTCTCTGCCATTATAACCATGACCCCTCTATTAATCATAATCATATACAATAAAGCTCTTTACTACATAAAAACATCCATTAAGAGTCTCCTTTCATCTGCTGCTGCCTTCTCATGCATTTCCCAAGTTCTGCATCCAGAGAAACCTGCTGTCAGTTAACTGACAACCATGCCAACATATGCTAAAAATCCTAACAAAGAAGATCACAGATATCAATTTGGAATCTGAAACACTAAAATTGATAGAAGAAAACATATGCAGTATCCTATAAGATATAAATGTAGGAAAGAACTTTCTGGACAGGCCTCCATTTGCCCAGGAATTAAGACCTACAATTGAAAACTAGGACCTCACAAAACTAAAAACCTGTACAACTAAAGAAGTAATCAACTGAGTGAATAAACACACAGAATGGGAGAAAATCTTTGCTAACTACTCATTTGACAAGAGACTGTTATCCAGAATATACAAAGGACTATAAAAAAATGTGACAAAAACAAATTACTCAATTAAGGGGATACATGGATAAAAAAATGAGACTTTATTCATAATAAAAAAGAAAAAATCAAGAAAGATGAAAAAAATAAATAAAAATAGGGTCAGCCAGATAGTAGTGGTGGCACATGACTTTAATCTCAGCACTTTGGAGACAGAAGCAGACAGTTCTCTGAGTCCAAGGCTAGCCTGGTATACACAGAGAGTCCCAGGATAGTCAAAGCTACACAGAGAAAAACTATTTCAAATAATAGACTAGGGCTCTAATTTAAAAAGAAAGAAAGAAACAAACAAAGGGAGAACTCATTGACTGTTGGCAGAAATACAAATTGGTGAAGCTACTCTAGAAATCAGTATGGAGAATTCACAGAAAACTAAAAGTAAATCCACCATATGACTCAGCTATACCATACCTTGTCATACATCCAAAGTACTCCACATCCTACTCCACAGATACTTGCTCAGCAATTTTCATTGCTGCTCTATTTATAGTATCTAGGAAATAAAAACACCTTAAATCTCCTTAAACAGATAAATGAATAATGAAAATGTGGTACATATATACTATGCAATACTTTACTGCTATATAGAAAATGGAAATCATAAACTTTGCATGTAAGTGGATTGACCTAGAAAGATTATATTGAGTGAGCTATTCCAGACCCCAAAACATGAAATAACAGGAACCAGGAAAGTATAAAGGGACCATAGATATAAAGAGATGGGGGAGGGAAATAGAAGGATACAGGTGATATAAAGTAGAAACTGAAGGGGGTCTTCAGCTGGGAAGGAGAAAGGAGGGTCAGTACAGGAGAAATGGGAGCAAATAACACCACAGTTGTTTGATAAAACCTCAAGGAATCATATTATTTTATATTTACCACAACATATATAACACACAAATTATAAATAATATATGTATATGAAAGTATATGTTTGTATGTATACACACACACACATATATATACAGAGAGAGAAAGAGATGTATAGAGGAGATAGAGACTCAGACAGACAGAGATAGAGACAAAGAGGATTTTAAAAGAAAATTAGGCTACTTATGCTTGACAATATGCCCTACAAGAATTATGAACTAACAGATATGCTAATACCAGTCACACAAAAAAGGCATTTCAACCTCATTTGTCTCTGCCCTAAATCTAGGCCAGCAGGGAAAACCCATATAGGCCAGAAGCCTCAGTAAAACCCAGTTTTAATTAAAGTTAGAGTTCAACAAGAAAAATCACAGAAAGGCTACACATTCATAGAGGTTGAACATCTCTCAATTGGACCACATCTGGGACAAAAAAGAAGTAAACAAAGAAATCAAAGACTTCCTATAAATCATTGAAAATGAATCCATAACATGCCCAAACTTATGGGACACAATGAAAGCAGTGCCAAGAGGAAAATTCATAGCACTAGATGTCTATATCAAAAACCTAGAGAAATCTCATACAAGAGACTTAACAGTACAACTGAACAATTAGAAGCAAACTCACCTAGAAAGAGCAGAAGACAGGAAATAATCAAAATCAGAGCTGAAATCAATAAAATTGAAACAAAGAGAACAATACAAAAAATTAATGAAACAAAGACTTGGTTCTTTGAGAAAATTAACAAGATAGACAAATCCTTATCCAAACTAACCAAAAGGCAAAGAGAGAGTATCCAAATTAACAGAAACAAAAATGAAAAGGTGAACATAACAGACACTCAGGAAATACAGAGAATCATTAAGTCATTCCTCCAAAACCTATACTCCACTAAATTGGAAAACCTAAAAGAAATGGACAGCTTTCTTTCTAGCAGGTACCATTTACCCAAATTAAATCAAGACCAGATAAATGACCTAAGTCGACCTATAACCCCCAAGGAAATTGAAGTTGTTATTAAAAGTCTCTCAAGCAAAAAAAAAAAAATTAATCCATACACCTATGAACACCTGATTTTTCACAAAGGGGCCAAAAATATTCAATGGAAAAAAGATAGTATCTTCAAAAATGGTACTGGCTTAACTGGATGGTAGTATGTAGAAGAATGCTGATAAATCCATATCTATCACCTTGTACAAAACTCAAGTCTAAGTGGATCAATTACCTCAACATAAACCCAGTGACACTAAACTTGATAGAAAAGAAAGTGGGAAATACCCTTGAATGCATTGGCACAGGTGACCACTTCCTAAATATAATGCCAGTAGCACAGAGACTGATAACAACAATTAATAAATGGAACTTCCTGAAATTGAGACTCCTGTAAGGCAAAGGACATGGTCAATAAGACAAAAACGATAGCCTACAGAATGGGAAAAGATCTTCACCAACCCTATATCTGACATAGGACTAATCTCTAAAATATATATAGGACTCAAGAAACCAAAAGCAAAAATTCAAATAATCCATTTAAAAAAAAAAAGGAGTTCAGAGCTAAAAAGGGAATTCTCAACAGAAGAATTATAAGTCATTGAAAGACATTTAAAGAACTGCTCAAAATCCTTAACCATCAGAGAAATGAAAATCAAAACAAATCTGAAATGCCATTTTATACCTCTCAGAACGGCAAAGACCAAAAACACAGTTGACAGCGTATGCTGGAGGAGATGTGGAGCAAGGGGAACATTGCTCCCTTGCTGATAGGAGTGTAAACTTATACAGCCACTTTGGAAATCAGTATGGCATTTCCTCAGAAAACTGGGAATCAATCCCTCCAATGACCCAGTAATACTACTATTATGCATAAACCCAAAGGACCTACACTCTTATCCCAAGGGCATTAGCTCAACTATGTTCATAGCAGCATTATCCAAAATAGCCAGAACCTGGAAACAACCTAGATGCCCCTCAACTGAAGAATGGAATAAAAAAATGAAAAAAAAAAACCCTTTTAAATAGTTGGCCAGAGTAGTCAAATGAGTACTAAAACCACATAGGCTATTGATATAGAAAGATCTTGGTTGCCTCCCAGAGGTTGAAATTAATCCCTATTGCTGAAGGCTCTGCACCCTTCGGACACAATACTTGGATAATTTGAGCTGCAATTAACCAGAAATCCTCCCAAATGTGCCCTAACTTCCATAGTTTCAGAAAATAATGTGCAAGCTACCAAGGAAGGGAAGAAATTGGTAGTCCTACCCAGATGTATCACTTATGAGCCATGACAATGACCAGTATGACAAGATATCCCTTAAAGTGCAATAAATAGTATTCACATATCAATGGCAATCAAAAGCTCTCTAAATGAACATTAGAGCCATTTGACAGGGGACAAATAATATCTGGTACTGAAAATCTAGCCAGCTTCCTGTGGTTAATGAGATTATGGACCTCAGAAAAATATCTACTACTGTCACTTTGTTAGACCAGCACAGTTTTTAATATATTCTAAATCATATCTTCATACCTATAGATTAATGTAGATACCAACCCTCTGGGGGTTGCTCAAGTATGCGTAGTTTTAATCCCAAAACCAGTTCCTGGAATTCAGTTTATATTAGAAGTCAAAGTTTTGATGAATGTCACACTTGGAATCCAATTAAGAAAGCTGAAAGAAAGATACACCATCCTATTGTCTAATTGACTTGCTGTACCTTCAAAGTAATACATTTGTCACTTTAAATTATTAATGAGAAGTGAATATTTGACTTGCTGCCCTGAAGAGAAAATAGTTCATTTCAGGTATCACTGTACCTTTTCAATAATGAGTCTGACAATAGTGTAGTTTAGGGACCAAGTTGTCTAAAACCTGGTCTTTCTTAATCACTGCTTTTCCCATTCCATTTAGTTCTTTCAAACATCATTTTATAATCATTTTAGCAGACAGAAATAGTGCCTCTGATTTGGAGCTTAGTCTTGTTTTAATTTAATATATAGAAACAAATTATATATAGTTTTCTAGTGTTTTCAAATAATCAAATAATCATGTGCTTACAATTATGAGAAGGCATTTCCTAACCCAGCATTACTATTTAAATGTTTTCTTCAAAACATGTCACTTGTTTACTTTTTATACTGCTAAACTACCATAGGTATTAAATTAAAGACAGGGATATATGGTTTGTAGTGTCTTCAATTATGTGTTAAGCTAGATATAAAACTAGAAAACTATATTCACTCATATACCACCAAAATTGTATATATTTAGGGTACTATCGCAATGACTACACTCTTGAAATATTATACTGAATAATATTTACTAAACACAATGAGCTTTTGAAAAAAAATGGAAGAGAAAGAAAATGTGTTAATGTAGAAAAGTGATTAGAAGCCCACTACTGCACCATACCTGACCCCTCAAATCTTGTCTCTGCTTCTTTAAGCTAGGCTTATTGTGCTCCTCAAATCTCCCCAAGGTACATAGTATTATACTATAAATACATTGGGTACTTAAAAAAAATTACTCATTGAGTTCAGAGTATGGTCTATTTTTTAAGTTCAGGAACGTTCATGAACTTTTTTGAGATTCTTAAATACCCATATGTGAATACCAATTCTCAGTATCTAGAAATAGATAGTGATGATGAAGGTATTCAAAAATTGGATGGATACATATCTAAATGTCATGTGATGGATGTGGGAGTCTCATTTCAGCTTGTTATAAGTATCATTGGGAGCCTTATTGCAATGCTCTTTCCACAAGCCTTCCTATTGGGACAACACATCTTATTTGATGGGCTCAGTAAGGAGCAATTAGGTTTTTTTTACATAGGCTACATTTCTTGATCATGTCTATGTTGTGTTCATTATGTTTATTCCCTTGACATCAATAAGTTCATTTTAAAGAGCACCCAATGCTTTGGAGGGGATGATGAAAACTCTCTTAGAGGAATGCAGATTTTTTCATTACTAATGATTATGTACAGCTTTTCCATGAAAAACAGGATATTACATTTTCTGATATAAGTCCCTCTTAGCTTTCATTTAGCCTATCTCCCAAAACTAAGGTCTATAAATAGAAGAAATAACACACAACTTGGATGATCAGAAATAGAAATAATTAAATATTTTTTAGATTTATAGCCCCAAGAAAATGACTGAGGCCTATGTAAATGGGCACATTAAACACAATACCAGGATGATATTTATTTTTCCTTAATGAATGTTAATACAGTTATAGGGTTTGTGACTGACCACTGAGGCAAACTAGTACTAACCCCATCCCTGCTATCCCTCCTAATATAGGTACTACTTATCACTTTTGATTTAGTTTTATATTTGCCTAGTATAATATAATAAATTCAATTTCAAGAGAAGGTTAATATAGTTTGGAGATATATGTATAGCTACAGATCAAATATTCCAAGTGATTCTAGTAGTAGTAAAATAAATTTATGTTTTTGAAATTCTTTAAACTTTGAAATAACTGCCCAATGAGTTGTTCCATAATTCTAGATCACAAAAATACAGTAATGTCTTCTGGTTCATCTAACCAGTAAATGCTTTACATAAACCTGTTCTAATACAAATTAGCAATGCAAAGGAAAATGAGGAGAGAAAAGCTAAATAAAATAAAAGACACAAAACTGAGTTTTGTTCCCATGAGACAAAACTGGATGCCATGATATCTAGTCTCTAATCTGATCTAATTTACTTAAAGGATAATATTCCCAGATGATATTCAGATATAACTTTTATTCTAGACATTTTTATAAAAAAGTCCTTTCTTACATAAATTAGATGACATATACAAGCTGCTTTTATAAGTACAAACACAACGGCTACAGTGAAGATTGAGAAAACAAATATTCAAGGTAAGGTATGTACACATACTTAGATTTTTTTTCCACAGGTTTACTCAATTCTTTTATTTTTATTAAGTTCCAGAGGCAGTCAGTTAGAATTCCAAAAATAGCCATTACAACAGCCGAAAAAGAAAAAAGGAAAAAATTATTACCTGCAACAGGGAGGTAGAATATAGGAGTTACTGACAAATTAAAGTTTTCCTAAACAAATAAAGCATGAGGAATTTACTTAGGTCCAAGGTTAGGAGTGCTCCTGTGAGAAGCCACAACCAATGTTCCATTGAAATGTAAACTCAGATTTCCTCCTACTCAGTTTGTGCTTTAAATGCTCTAAAATGAAAATACTATAAAAGGAATAACAACATTAGTAAGAGTGGGATATCCAAATTATTAAGGGAAATTGGACTGTCTCTTCACAATGATGATAAGAATAATTGTTTGGAGTGCAAAAAAAAAATCCTTTAGGGTATCTCTTGATGCTAACGACTCTTATTAAAGTTAATAGGTGTTATGCCCAAAGCTTGACCTTTAAAGAGACCACCAGAGACAGGAATGTCTGGAATGAAACAGCAAGGTTTATTGTCAGCGCAATACATGTCAGGCAGGGAGCATACTTCAAGCTTCTGTGATAACAGAGCAAAGAGTAGCTGCTGGCATTGAGTACAAGGGGTCTTTTTTTTTTTTTTTTTTTTTTTTTTTTTTTGAGGTAGAAGCGGGTGAATCTTTATGAGTTCAAGTCCAGCCTGTTCTACATAGAGAGTGTCAGGTCAGCCAGGATCACATAGTGAGACACTGTGTTAAACAAACATACAAAACTAAACAAAAAGCAACAACAGTAAAGATGATAGGGAAAGATTCAGCTCAGAGGCAGAATATTTGATACCTATGATTACCACGAAAATAAACTATAGCCGCAAAATCCTAGTAAGAATTGTCCAAAATTATCCTTACTTTACATCATCACTCCCTCCCTACTAAAACATTAACTCTGAAATTTAGCACTTCTGAGACTAAGGCAGGAGGATCCAATGTTGGTTCAAGACTAGCCTTGGCTACACAGCAGTTTGGAAGCCTGCCTAGGCTGTGTGAGATACTGTCTCAAAGCAAGTATTTCTACCCCCAATTAACCTTGAAAAGGGTTCTTCTCTGTATTTTTGTTTTTACTTTTTGCATGATTTGGAATACACTACATGCTAAAAAATGTACACATGTGATGTAAATGAGTGACCAGGAAAGCTAAAGGGACCAGGATCAGGGACAGTCCCTTGAGATGTGGGCAGAAAAGGTACAAGTGTGTCTGTCTCTGGCATCTTTGCTTCATGAGAGACTGCTCACCAGTCTGTTGACTCTATAAAAGACCAGTGTGCAGACACTAGTCAGGTGTTGCTGGGACAGTGGGTGGGAGTGTGACAGAGAAGGTGCTGTCCTGCAAAGGTGTTGCTCCATTCCTCTGTCCCCAGCAGCCCAGCTCTTGTACTGTAACATTCTATAACTTTCCATGACTCTTTACATCTCACTGGGAGTAGTTTTCCATGGCAACACGGCTCCATTGAGTGCAGCTGTAAGGACAGGGTGCCCAGACAGCTGGAGGAACAGGGAGATGGCCAAGGGAAGAGTTAGTGCCCAGCTCCAGGCTCTCCTTCATGTGGGAGAGCCCTGGTAGGTAACACAGGTTTCCGTTGTGGATCCTGACAAACAGCAATAGTCTTTTATAGGCAAAAGTTACAACAAAGTTAGTTGCTTGGGGACAAGGTGCTGATACTTTTTTATTGCAAACATTTTTTCACACAATATTTTTGATCATGTTTTCCCTCCACCACTTCCCCCCAGATCCTCCTCCCAACCTTCCACCCCATCCAACTTCATTCTATTTTTGTTCACTCTTCCTCTTCCAAAAAAAAAGAAAGAAATAGAAAAACAAAAAGATAAAAATCAACACAAACAAGCAAAAGATCAATAAGGAAAAACATCTTTAAAAACTTAAACAAAAAGTCCATTAAAATACCAATGTGGATTTCCTCATCATGATCTTGACCCCTTGTTCACATAATCCCTCCTCCCTTTCTTCAACTGGATACCAGGAGCTTGTCCCAGTGCTTGGCTGTGGATCTTTGCATCTGCTACCATCAGTTCGTGGATAAGGGTTCTATGGTGACAATTAGGGTGGTCATCAATCTGATTACAGTACATTGCCATTAGGCACCCTCTCCACTATTGTTTGGAGTCTTAATTGGGCTCACCCTAGTGGATTCCTGGAAATTTTCCTAGCAGCAGTTTTCTCCCTATCTCCATAATGGCTCCCTTTAGCAAGATATCTTTTTCCTTGCTTTCTTTCTTTGTCTCTCCACCAACTCTGACCTGAGCTACTGGGAGCTCACCTACTGGGGAATGGCAGTTGGGGAATCTACATAGTACTAAACTAGGCCCTCTGAATGTGGGTGACAGTTGAGTGGCTTGAACAGTTTGTGTGGCCCCTGGTAGTGGAACTAAGATTTATCCCAAGTGCATGAATGAGGTTTTTGGAGCCCATTCTGTGTGGAGGGATATCTTGCTCAGCCTTGAAGCAGAAAGGGGAATGGAGCTTGGTCCTATATCAACTTGATTGCCAGACTTTGTTGACTCCCCATGGGAGGCTCCTTTCTGAGGAGTGGTTAGGGTGGGAGGGTGGAGCTTGGTGGGAGTGGGAGGAGGGAAAGAGGAACTGTAGTTTGTATGTAAAATAAAAATAAATAAATAAATAAATAAATTGCCATTAATTTGTTTTGTGTTGGCCAACTACTACTCTGCATGGGGCATGCCCTGAATTGTGTTTTATATACCCAGTAAAATGCCTCTGAAGAAAACTAAATTTTCCTTTGCAGATAGGGTACTAATTACAGATAGCTTATTGCTTAGTGGTGGGACTCCATAGCTATTTCCCCTTTTCAGCGCTGTGACCCCATGAAGCCTGAAGTTATACAGGATTTGTAAATGCTACCACAGTCTCTGTGAGTTCATATGTGCATCAGTCAAGCCTGTTGTGTCTGGAAGACAATCTCCTCTGACTCTTAAAATCTTTCTGCCTCCTTTTCCTGAGCGCTAAGGGGAGAGGTTTGATGAAGACATTTTATTTAGGATTGAGTGTACCAACATCACTCTCTTTATAAAAATTGTTCAATTATGATTCTCTGTGTTAGTTCTCATCTACTTACAAGAAGCTTCTCTGATGTGGGTTGAGTAAGATACTGATCTATGGATATAACAGGATGTCATTAGGAGTCATTTATTGCTGTGTTTCTTTAGCAGAATAATAGTACTCGATTATTCACTGGGTCAATAACCTATCTAGCCTCAGGTTCTTGCACACTTTAGCAGTGTTGAGTACAGTTTTAATCTCATGGAGTAGGCCTTGAATCAAACTAAAAAGTGGTTGGTTACTACTATAGCATTTGTTCTACTTTGCACCAGTAGTATATCTTGTAGGCAGGTCACTGTTGTAGGTTACAGAGTTTGTAGCTAGGTGATATTGATGATTACTTTTCTCCTCCAGTACCATGCAAAGTATATACCAACCAAATCAAATATGTATTGTATGTTTAGTCCACCTACATCCAAGAAGATCTTTATTGTGGGAGATAGGAATTATCATAGAGACCCACAACTGGAAAATGTGTATAAAGTGAGAAATTTTAACAACTTTAACAAATATAAATTAACAATTTAATGACTGACTAAACCTAAATCTAAAAAAAGAATTAAAAAGTTGCTTGGGACTCACTAATGATAACAGCAACAAATTTATACATGGAAGAAAGAGTCATGAAGCAAGAAATAAATTTCTCAAGTCATTCTGTCTCACAGGAGGAAATGAAGGATTTAATAAGAATACATTCATAATACTATAATATTACATTTAAAGTCACATGAATATCATAATCATATTAAAACATTTATGAAGTTATTTTAAGTGTAAAGTCATCCCTGGGTATCCTCAGGAGAATTGATTCCAGGACAATCAAAATCAGTGGCTACTCAAGGTACTTATATAAAATGGCACATAACTTACATATTATCTATGAATATCCTTCCACTTGAAAAGGGATTGAAGTATTCTGAACATGAAAATAACTAAGAATAAATCAAATATAATCCAATCAACAAATGTCATATGCAGTAATTAAGTTTTAACATTGAATATAAAATGTACAAGAAATACATGAAAAAATTCAACATCATCAGCTATCAGACAATGCATATCAAGATGGTACTGAGATCTCGTCACATTCCAGTCAGAACACTATGGCAAACAACAAATGCTAGTGATACGGAAGAAGAGAATCTTTCACATACCATTGGTGGAAATGTATCCACTTGGAAAATCAGCATTTGTTTTTTCCTTCTAAAAAACAAATAAAAACATAGTTATCATGTAATTCAGTTATGCTACTCGAGTATATACCAAAATGAATCCAACGCAGCATACAGTAGAGATATCTGCACACATGTTTTCTTTGCATCATTACAACAAAATTTTAGTTTCATAAAAAAACAATTTTATAGAATTTTTAGAAATATATACTACAATATTTAAGATAAAGTGATACCTTAGATTTTCTTCAAAACAATCCTTAGTAGAGGAAGCATGCTATATAAATGGACCTATAATTGTCCATGATGTGACACTTTTGAGACCTAAATGAATGAGTCCCTGGAAGATCATATTTATTATTTTGATAAATAACATCATTTTCCATAATATAAAACATTTAAAAATATTACAAAAATTAAAACATTGAAATTTCTAGTTCTCACCAATTACTCTATAAACCCCAGGTTTCAAGGTACTTGGATATAAATAATTATAGTCATAAGAAGTGCTTCCATTAGAAGAGGGAAACAGATTGTAATGAAAGCCTATATCAAAGGAGTCCAAAACTTGGACAGCCTTGATAGGATTGCTTCTTATAACTAAGATTTAAGTTGCTATTATATTGTTTCATGATATAAAGCAAATCAGATGGATATGTTGAACTTACCTCCTCAAGGGGGACAAAATCATATGTACAACATATATAATTCATCCATTTCAAATTTTTTAGGAAGTTGAACAAGGACTTGTTTTAGAGAGTCATTTTAAGATTTCTGTGTGAAGTTCAATCACTTTCGATCTTGTCAGGAGTACTCTACTTGGATGCTACACTTTGAAAATTTATATCAACAACTCTGGTGTAGCCAGAGGGGAACATCCACAACTGCGAGGGGATGCAGAAAACATTTCAAATGAAATGACTTAAAATTACTAGGAAAGTTTAGCTGGTCAAGAGAAACTTTAGATTACATGCAAACAGTCTTCTAATATATAAAACATCTGCCAAGCAATTGCTCTATAATACATTTATATAACTCAAGAACGTGAATGGGTTAAAGGTGCAGAAGAGTAGATTCTGTCTCCACTGTGAAGAGCTTTGAAACTATGGAGATTACACAGCAGTAGACTCTACTATGCTGGATGATAAAAAGCTACCCCTGGGAATGACCAAACAGATAAGACAGTATAATACCCTAGGCCTCTCCCAATTCTAGGTTTTTAGTTGTTCGACCAAGAGCTGCTTTAAACCAAAGAAGAAGGTTTCTTAGCTTTAAAAGTTTTCCTTAACCAGACAGGTGTCTGTTTATTCAATAAATAGGAATACAGAGGAGAGATTTTTCCGGTGGAAAATCAATACTTTTAAAGATAAAACCCATCAATGTTACTTGTGTCAAGTGCCTAGAGTAAATTAAGTTTACAACTTCAGCAGATTGTCACATGAAAGTGTGGCAGTGACTAACAAATTGAATTACCATAGTACTACATCACTCACAAAAGTATTACTGATAGTGACAGAGGGATATTGAATTTAAATTATTCATCTTTATTGATTGAACAGCACATCTTAACTAGGAAACAAGAAGGAAAAAGCTGAGATATTAGACCTACATTTTACATCCCATTGAGAATGATCCCAGAGTGTACATAAAGTTAAGCCCTATGAAAAGTATCAACCTAGTTTTCTCTAAGTCTTGCCCCAGTCCTGTCTTCTCTATTCCTAGTCATCTAAATAACATCTAGCTACTAGGACATGGTCAATATACCATTTTCCCTGAGAGCCTTCCATGTTCTGTTTGCTACATACTTTTTATCCTAGTTTTTGGTTTTATGGGTGTATTTTCCATGCAAGACACTGTGCTGAGCATCATAAACAGAAGAGAAGCACTGAATACAGAATCTAATGCAGGGAAAACAACATACGGAGAGGAGCAAAACAAAGCGACAAGGCAGGGTACATTTCTCTGCAATCATTAAAATAATTTCCCCATTCTCAGTTATCTTCTCATCTAAGGAGATTCTTAGCCGTCAGAGAATGAGAGACCACAGCAGAGAATCCTGTTACAGGCTCTCCTTAGGAAAAAATACTGAAGAATATGTGTCTATATGAAAGTACATATATAAATACTTGGTAAAAAAGAATGTTTTGATTTCAGAGATTCACTGAAGCCTAAACAAATGCCCAATAGTTTAAAACCACTACCCTGAAATATTGGTGACTATAGACTACATAATGCTTTCAGGTAGGGGACATTTTTATCATGAGAAACTTCTGGAATATAAATGCATTTAGGCAAAAACGTTGAGTGACAACTCAAATTCAAGAATTTGAATATTTAAAATTCTTTAAAGGGAAATAAGAGAAGGCAAGAAAGGCAAATTTTCCCATAAAGTGGTCTATGTTAAGAGATGTACTAAACAAAATCTTGTTTACCAAACTCTTCATCCAAGTTCTGTGCATCTGTCTTTCACCCACTCAAACCCCCCTTGTTTCATTTTTTTCTTAATTAAACAGAGATAGAAGCATTACTCTATCCACCTCAGAAAAACGGCACAATTTATGCCCATGAATTTTACAGTCACTGTAGATGGTGTATCTTAATTGTTTCAAAGTCTCTTTTAATTAAAACATCTATAGTTCTTGGTAGAGCTTGAAAATTAGGCAGCTACCAGTAGATGAGGAATTTCTCTGCAGCAGAGGATAAGGTAGCCCTAGAGAAATAGGAATCATTTGCCCAGGTAAACTCACTGCCCTTTTGAAGATTAAAGTCTAGCTATTCCAACTGTGGCTGGTGGACCAGCAATATTAGCATCACCTGGGATTTTATAGGACCCACAGAGTCTCAGCCTATTCCCACGCTCACTAAATCAGAATTGCATGCCAGGTGATCTGTACATAATAAAGTTTGAGAGGCACTATCTTTAAAGACAGCCTAGTCCACATGGAAGCACCATTGAACAGATTCTTAAGCCCAGGGAACATGGACTTTCTTTACATTTTTGTATAGATGGATCATAAAATCAAGGTGATCTAATTGGTTTCATCTTGGCATTTAGTAGAGTGCCTAAAAGCTAAAAAACTGTTGGTAGGGGCATCCTAGAGTCCTCTCCCCAAACAGTACAGACTATGGCCACTTCTCTTGATTTCCTCCCAGCACTTGATGATAAGATGCTATTGATGAGTATACTATATATTTCAGCCATAGGACTTGGAGGAGTCAATCTGGTACTGCCCTAAAAGATGCCTCCAGAAAAACTAGCTCTTATACTATAGGGAAGGTGCTGTGCCATGTTCCAAAAGAGAAAAGTTATCAACAATCCTACTGTAAAGGCACTCCCAGAATAAAAGAAAGGCAATATAGCATATGGGACAATCTTGTAACATAGAGTACCTAGTCAGAACATGTTACCATATTGGTGGATACAAAAGTACTATAGTGTAAAGGGGAACAAAGAAATTATGTATGGCAACACCCTACACCATTTGGGGCTGAGCCCTTGAATTTGAATTTGCTGAGCTAATGCTGGCATGTGTAAATGCTGCTTCCCAGCAGACAGCCTTGATGTCCTATCTTTCTGTTCAAGCATCCTGTAACATTATTCATCAGTAAATATTGTTAACCAAAATCACCAATGTAGCAAGATATCCCCAATGGTTCAATATTAGCATTTATATCTCGGAAGTAACCAATTGGAATTTAAGGTCCACACAATACAGGAAAATTCATGACTAGAACTGTAAAGTTGGCCAAGAGTTTATGACTGGAGAGGCTATAGATGCTAAAGGAGAACTTGCCATGGTGATTTTCTAAATGAATATAATCCCAAACTGTAATCTAAGTACTTACCTTTATACTCATAGGTAAGTGCAGCTCTCCTGATCAAGTAAGTTTTTTATGCACCAAATGGAAACTATGACATAAATCTACAACTGGTAGACATATAGTAAGTGACTATTGGGTATCCAGGCACAAATGAGACATCTACAACTCACTCCTATCTTTACCTAAGCTCAGGAAACATCATAAAAGGGGGGCAAATTTGTTTTAATAGCCAGATGACCAGTACAACTGCCATCATGCAGTATTTTCTGTACATTTTAGAAATACTGCACCCATGAACCCTCAACAATATGTTTGCCCTCACACGATTGTACCAATCTACATGTCAACCTGGGGAAATTTTAATGGATAGGGACTCAACATAAATGAAGAGCTACAGGCAGGAAATATGACTGAGAGAAGAAAAATAAATGTTCTCAAGGGATAAGCCCTCTGATAGGTTTCCCAATCCTAAGCGATAAGCCCTAAACACATGTAAAAACACAGGATAAACACTAATTGGGCATATGTGTATCTTTGTATTAATATATATATATATATACACACACACATATATATATCACAACAATTACAGAGGCAGAGATCATGAATTTGACAGTAAGAAGTGAGAATGGGAAGCGGTGGAACAGGAAGAAAGAGCGGTTAAAGTGTTGTAAATACAGGGTAATTATACATAAAATTCTCAAAATATGATTGATACAGATCCACAGAGAAAAATCCATTGGTCACAATGATACAGGGAAGCAGATTCTTTGCAAATTGTTGCTCATACTTTAAGTTGTGCCTGTCATAGTATATATAAAGATTAGGCCAGATTGTTAAAATATTCAGGTTTCATGGGTGGAAAAACCAACAAGATTACTATGGAAGCAAGTCCAAATATTACTACATGCCTCAACTTAGAAATAACATGTGCTCACATTATACTGACAACAATTTACATGTAGTCACATGACTACATCAAACTATAAGCAAAATTGGGTGTATATTTCATCCAAATAGCCATGTTTTTAGGTGCATTCCTATGACCATAGAAGAAAGGCAAATGTATTTCGATATTCAGCTGGCAATCTCTGCACTGAGGGCTGAAGCAAAGGATATATGATCTAACCATGCAAATGAGATGATAGTGTCATTACCCAAAGTGTAGTATTGAACATGGGAAGAAGTGTTTTGCTTCATGCATACTATCTTTTGAAGAATTTTCAGGAAGAATATGAAACTTGAGAGTTTTAACCAGAATCACTCAACAAAAGTTGAAAGAATTCTCAGATATAAAATATTTCTCCTGAGTGAGAAATTTATTTATCTCTATAAACATGTTCCTAAATCTAGCACTGTTCTTCATTTGAATGAGGGTCAGCTTCTTCTATAAAGCCAAATTTCAAACATCATTTTTAGATATTTCTCTGTGTATGAATTTAAGCAAAACACTTTGTCCTAAGAGATCTTAGTTTTCTTGTCTATAAAGTTGAAACAGCAGTAGCCACAACATCAAAAGTTTTAGTAATGGATAATAATAAAAAATACTAAAAGATACTTAGTGTAGTGCAAGACATTCAAGAAGCACTTTAAAAAGTAGCCCAACAGATTTGTGAAAATAATTGTATACGTGTTGCACAAATTCTGGTTGTAATGAAAGAGACTCAGAGCCAGATATTGGGGAAAGGCTGAAATATCAGAGAGTGAAACACCACAGCCAAATCTCACCCAGCTATTTTACAGCTTCCTCAGCCTTGCTCCTGGTCACTCTAATTCCTGCTGTTTTCCTATGCTGTCTTAAATACCCTTCTCATCCAGCTGTATCCCATCCAGTTTAAGATTAAAAGCATGAGCTACTCTATTTGGTAGTCAGCCTTGAACTCACAGAAACACAGAAAGATCTCTGTCTCTGGAGTTATGGGATTAAAGGCATAAATCACCACTCCCCCTTTCCCCTTGCTGGGATTAAAGGTGTGTGCCCTTAAGCCCAGCTGCTTCACCTTGTATTCACAGAGATCCAGAACTCCCGGAGCTACCTCTGCCTAGTTTGACTATGAGTTGATCTCTTGTTATTTCAGGTTTCATTAAATATGTAACATATCACCACCCATACAATTATGTGTGCCTTTGTAAAGCAGGTTACAAACTGAATACTAGAAAGTATTCAGAAATGGCATATATTATGAGATGGGAGTATACAGTTACCAAAAATAAATTTAGTGACTTCTCACATTAGTTCAGAGGCAATAATATAAGACTAGGTTCTCTAATCACAACATTAAGAACTAAATGAGTATATATTACAGGGTGGCTGGGTTATTAAATGTAATCTTCTTACACACCTGCCTTCTAAGTATCAGACATATTTTCCCCCTGATAAACAAAGTAGGACAATGACATCTTCTATCAACTAGTGTCAGAGAGGAATATAAATGATCTTTACTTCAACCATAATATTTCTGTACTTTCATTAGCTACTCATCAACAAAGCAAAATGTTTTAGACAAAGTATCCATCAAAAAATAAATTTATAGAAGTAATTTTTGTGCTTCACTAGACTTTCACAAAATAACCAGAGTAGGGAAACCAGTGAGAGCATATAGTCTTCCTTTCCTCGATAGTTCTCAAAGTTATTTATTGAATTCAAGCAACAAACTAGATCTCTGATTGTAAAATGGCATTTTGATAATGAGCCATATGTCTATGTCTTAGCATATTTACCTTCATACACTTTGATAGCTTTAGCAATTGTTAAGAAATGCTAGAAATTTTACTTCATATGTTAAAAAACTAAGACTTTATTATAATAGAAATGTTTGTCCCTGTATATAAATATTTAATAAATCTAATTTTATCACTTATAAGTCAAACATGGTGACACATACTTATAGCATTTGGAAAGATAACACAAGAAGATTGCAATGACTTGAGGCCAGCCTGGGCTATAAATCATGTACCACATTAACAAGAACTATAGGCTGAATATGAATCAATCTTATCTATTACAAAATACAGTCTATTTTTATTTGTTTCAAGATCTTTACAGTTAAATACTATTTTCCATTATATTAATAGGCTACTAATATATTAATATATTGGGTTGAATTGCCTAGTTATTCAACCTAAGTTGGAGTGTGTATCCTGCTTCTCTTACCTAAATTAACAGCTTTCAGCATCTCAATACTTCAACCTCATGGTTATTCTTTTCTGTCAACTGATGTTGGATATCTTCCTGTATACTATGAATTACCATTAGATAATAAAAGAACTGTTTTGACCTATGGCAAAACAGCTTAGAGGCAGGCAGGAATTCCAAGCACAGATAAAGGGAAAGGAGGGTGGAGTCAGAAAGAGATGCTGTGGGCTGCTGCCAAGAGAGCAAGATGAAAAAGTACAGATAAACCACCAGCCATATGGTAAAACATAATTAATAGAAATGAGTTAAGATGCAAGAGCTAGCTAACAATAAGCCTGAGACATAGACTGAATAGCTTGTAATTAATATAAGCATCTGAGTCATTTTGTGGGGCAAAGCAGCTACAGATGTGTCCAGACCTTGGGGCTAGGACATGCCAAAAACTTTGGGTTATAGTCAGCTTGATTGAATTAGGATATCCAGAACATGAAAGAAACAAAATTTCGGGTGTGTGTGAGACTATTCCTAGGAATACACAACCCAAACATCTAGTCACTCTAGACAAAGAACCACTGACAGATCAAAGTAATGACTGTACCAAAGGCAAATTGGTGAACCAATGAGATATAAATTACTGCCATTTACTGGAGTATAGGTGAAGAGCTACTTACAGATTCAGGAGTGACTCTAAGACAGCTGCATCACTGAAAAGCCTGCCAAGGCTGGGTAATGACAGGGGCTCTTGTGTATCTTGTTTTATAACTCTCTTGAATCTTCTAAGTTTGATTGCTTCCTAAAGTTCATGACAATTCTCTAACTTCTTGGAGGGAATGAATCAACTTAGAAGTTGCAGAGCCTTAACGGACATCCCTTCAGAGAGAATGTTTCAACTCAAAAGAAATTGCTATACCAGTATGTCTAGAAGAGTTCTTCTAGAGAAAATTAAGTGAGGAAGTAAGATATGCCCTGAAGTAGGTAGCACAATCCCACTACCTTTGGATTTTTAAGAAAAAAAATGAGAAATAAAACTGAACACAAATGTCCCCCTTTCTCTGCATCCTGACCTGCTGAGATATGAGCAAGCAGCCTCATACTCTCACTGCCACTGAGCCACCTGCAACCATGCCTTCCCTACCACAATAAACTGTAGCCCCTCAAGCTGTGTGTCATAGTTGCCTTTCTATTATTGCGAAGACATACCATGAACAAGTAACTTATAGAAGAAAGAGTTTACTAGGGACTTGCAGTTTCAGAGGGTTAGAGTCTATGATCATTATGGCAGGTAAAATGGCAGTAAGCAGGCAGTAATGACACTGAAGCAGTAGCTGAGAACCTGTATCTGGAGACACAACCATGAGACAGAAAGAAATAAAGCCAACTAGGAATGGTGTGGTTTTTTTTTTCAAACCTCCAAATCCACTCCCAGTAGCGTAGCTCCTCCAATAAAATCATACTTCCTAATCTTTGCAAATATTTTCACCAATTGCTAAATACTATTTTTATATTATATTAATAGACCCTACTATATGAGCCTATGAAGCCCATTCTCATTCCAAGCACCACATCATAAACCAAAATAAATACTCTTGCAGTGGTATTATGTTACATTGTAAATAATTGTCTCATCTACTGGTTTAATAAAAGCTGATTGGTCAGAGGCAGACAGGAAGTGTGGGCAGGGCTACCAGACGAAGAAAACTCTGGGAACAAGAAGAACACAGCAGAGATGCCAGAGAGAGCTAGATACATCACCAGCAGAAGCAGAGGAAAGAAGTTGAAATGCTGCTCTAAGAAAGGGTACAGAGTGAATGGCTGAACAGGATAAGAATCATGGGTTAGTTTAAGGGTAAAGAGTTAGCAAGCTATATGCCTGGGCCCT
This sequence comes from Sigmodon hispidus, assembly GCA_004025045.1. Classification (NCBI taxonomy): domain Eukaryota; kingdom Metazoa; phylum Chordata; class Mammalia; order Rodentia; family Cricetidae; genus Sigmodon; species Sigmodon hispidus. The sequence goes on along the minus strand of PVIH01011861.1, from coordinate 13,651 downwards.
AGGCCAATCCATATAAAATTAATGTAAGCCTCTGTGTGTCTCCATGCATCTGTGGGTCTGTGGGTCTGTGGATCTGGGGGCCAGAACCTCAGGGCTAGGCTGGAAAGTCTGGACCAAAAATTTCATACAACAAATGGCAGCCCAACATGGGTGATATACACACACATGAAGTCTTGGGAAGCTTAAAGAGGGTTCTAAAGCACAGAATTGGAGCCATAAAACAGCTTCCATATTGTGTCTCTCAAGAGGGATGTGGTAAAGAGTTTGAGTGGTGTATGGGATTAAATTACAAAATGGCATGTTTGCTGCATGCAATTTAAGCTGTAACAATGCCAGTTCCTGAGCCTCAATGTAAGCAAGAAGCTGTATATTGTGGATTTAAAGTTTCTGTTTATAAGGACAAAAAGGAAACAGAGTCAAAGACTGATTCTTAGTAGCAGCAATATTTCCTTGGATCAGCTCTGTTTGCTGGAGGCAAGCAGACACTTGGCTTTTTAAAAAGAGGCTTTCTAATTCAGCCTTAGAGGCAAAACACTTGTGAGTCTTTTTGATGAGTAAACTTAGTTCAAGAAACCCCATTTTGTATTCTTGTAGCCATTTTGTATTAAGATGGAGTTCAGTTTCACATTCCTAGCAGGTGCTTCCCCAATTCCAAGAAAGAATGAGCTAAGCCTATTTAAGGACACCTGGATGGTCCACTCCTCAGAAAGTAAAAACCTGCCAATCACACCACCCAGGTGGGGTCCAGGAATGTTAAACTGTAAAATGTCCCTAAGCATGAGTTCATCTCAAGAGCACACCTGCAGCCTTGACCTCAAGTAACCCTGCTTTGTGATCTTTGCCTATAAAATGTTTATGTAACTTGGGGTGCTGAGCTCTTCCCTGCACCACACTCATGGGGTGTGAGTGCAGTGCAGAGAACAAGCTCCCTGCCTAGGCTTATATCATACTGACAATAAATGATGCTGTTGCATTTTGGACAACTCTGTCTCCAGTGGTCTCTCTGGGTGATTGAAATTCAGGCATTACACTTTTAAGAGGCTCTGCTGCAAAATATTTAAATGAAATTCATGAGCAACAGATGGCGGTGCTTTACTTGGTGATTATATGAACCCTGAAGTTCCCCAGAGTAGTAACTGTGGGTCCTGCCAGTACCTCTGTTAAAAAGCTAAATTCTATAAAGCTAGACTAGGAACTGGGTGGAGCCAGCCGGCCACCCTAGCCAAATCTTTAATCCTTATAAGCCACACCTTGGTAGATTAAAGGTATGATCAGAAACAGAAAGAAAAAAAGGGAGTAGGGTGGAGTCAGCTACCATAGCCAAGTAAAGGTATAGCCAGAAACTGAAAAAAGATAAGAAATAAGAGCTATACAGTAAAGATCTTAAAAAAAAACTCTCAATGATTATGTTAAAAAATATATAGATAGGCTTGCAAGAGAAAAGAAAAAAAGATAAAGTCCTTAAAAAAGAAAGAGTAAAAAGTAAAATAATAAGCCATAAGCCATGTAAAGATGGAAAATACAAAGAGTGTCTAGATACTGTAAGCTATTGTCTTGTCTTTAAGTTTTTTGACTGAAAAAAAAAGTAGTAAAAGCTGCTAAAATACATTTGATTATAAATGCTGTTGGATTAACTCACATATATGTTTTTTAAATGAGTTAACTTTAAAATTGAAATCAAAAGATATGCTACTTTGGAGAAGAGGTTTTCTCCTTATTTCCACAGAAACAAGAGGCTGTAGATTTATTCCTGGTTAAAGAAAATAAAGTTTGACAGAGGAAGACACCCTGAAAAGTTCCCAATGGAAATGGATGGCCCAGATGATTACGCATTTCAGAGCACCTCTGTTGCAGTTTCCTCTGAGCTCTGCATTCAAAAGTACTTCAAGGAGACTGACTAAGAATACTCAGCCTTAGAGACTATTCCACTAAAGACTTGTTCATAATTCTAAATTTTTCTTTGGACTTCCCATAGAATTTCCAGTGCCCCCATTCAGCAGGAAGTAGCCTAGAGAAGTATGCCCACATTCCCAAAAAATGGATTGGATTATGGATGTTTGTCTCTGCTTACAGTGTTGGTTATAAGTTGTTATAGATGATGGGAAAAAGGATATTAGATTTGGGGTTCTTCTTGGTTTTAAAAAATGGGGAAATGTAGTGAGATTATTTTACATTGTAAATAATTGTATCACCTACTGCTTTAATAAAAGGTGATTGGCCAGAGGCATACAAGAATTGTGGGCAGGGCTACCAGTCTAGGAAATCTCTGGAAACAGAAAGAACAGAGCAGAGACACCACAAAGATACCAGGAGACATTCAGTTTATATTTTCCCATCCAAGATAAAGCTAAATCATATATAAGCAAAATATTCTAGAAAATAATGTAAGTTCTAAGTCTACTTGCCACACTGACTTTCCACAATAGTACTTACTTCCAACTTGCCTTAAGTTATAACCATGCATTCCAGTTTCTTAGAAACAATGGGCAAAAATAGTTTTTCTAACCCTCAGTTTCCTCAATCCAAGGTAATGGTACTACTTGCTACAAAAGCCTGTCATGGGAAATGGAGTAATATTAACAGAACAATACACATATCAATTGTCCAATAGTAGTGATGGGATAATGGAGACAGTTGTGCTTAAAATGGTATCATTATAATTAGTTTCTAGAACATTCCCTTCCCATTTCACATCAAAACATTTATTCTATGCCCTTCAAGCCCCTATCTATACATGCTTATCACATTCTGACAATGTGTTGAAAATGTTTACAACAAAAAATGAAAACAAAAAGAGATTGAGGATTTAGTTACTTTGTAGGCTCCCACACTTTGTTGTCACACCTTTATAATATATGTTATAAAGCCAGACCTGACTGGTTCCACTTAGCTTCAAGTGGAAAAGGAAGAGTGGAAAGATGAGTTTTGCCAGGTATTCTAGAAATTGATTTTTTACTCCACCAATTTAAACATATAATTTTTTTAAAAGAAAACAAAAACAAACAAGCTTTTGTCATTTCAATCTCCCCAGTTCCCCTCCTCCCTGAACTCTAGCCTTCCCACCAAAATAAACATACATAGCAAACCAAGTATCTTTGGGCACAGATAAGGTGTGTAACAGATCATAATATTCTGTCACAGTGGAGCCAAGGGTAAATATTGTGTTGTACTCAAAAACATTTGATATGAAATAATGCATGAAAGGGGGAGCACAGGTGCTGTCAGGAATGTGTTCAAATATCTCTGTGCTTCTCAGAATTGATAAACATTAAAAGCCTGAGCACAGAACAAAACGAGTCAGAATTCTTTCTTCCTGAGAATATTGGATTTGCCATGGCTATTTCTAAGCCCCCTGATGGCCCATAAGATGTGATAGAAATCTCTTAGCTGTGAGTTGATCTTTTCTAGAAAAAGCAGAAGATCCCAACCAGAGTGCTTGACTGCAAGACAGTTTTACATTTCAAACAAATACTGATTTAAGAAATTATATAAGATAGAATACTTGCATGATATATGCCTCCATAGCTCTCAGTTCACAATCTTTTGTATTTGTCATCCTTAGCAACTCCCAAAGAACCTGAATCTGAATTCTCTTGGATTTAAAATAGTAAAATCCTTCCAAACATAAAATGAATTTTATCCAAGAAAATGGGCTTTCCCCATGGACCTTGTCTACTGCCGAGGTCAGTAAATAGTCAGATACTAAGCCAATTAAACCATTATAAGGTATAGACCAGGGCTAGCTTCAGTAGGGGATATTTTACCAAGTTGATAATTTATCACTTAGCTAAATATCATAAAAATTAAATCCTTTAGAGTAAGACAGAAGATGTTGACTTGAAATTAGAAAGGGAGCTGGTTGGGAAAGAGAATCATCAAGAGTAGGACTGGCACAAGAGAGGCTCATGGGAGTAAATATGATCAAAATACATTATGTACATATATTAAAATATAATGAAACCTATTATATTTAACAAATATATGTATTTTTTAAAATAAAGCCAAAGGCTCATATATTCTAAAAAGATAAATGTGTATATATTTCTGTTTATCATCAAGGAGACTCTGAATACTTTGCTAGATCCAGAGAATTTGGGTATCATCAATGAAAAGATGATCTAAAGAGGGTCTTGAGGTTTTGGAATAGATGTCAAAAAATAATTTTAGTCAGAAACAGTTTTCTGCCATCTCTTCTGGATCTCTAAGCATCACAACATTTGTACTTATTACATTTTAGCTGTTCCATTCCTGAAGATCTCCAATTACCATTATCGCCTGGTAGTGCTTCAACCAACCTTATCTGACACCTGTAAAAGATGAAGTTAAAGACTTAGAAGAGAATACAGAGCTGTTTAAAAGATACAAAGATAAGACAGAACACTTCTTTCCTCAATCTTGCAGTTGTTTTGTATGACTTCACTACTATGGGATAATGCTCTTGACATTATAAAGATTTGTCAATAATACTGGTCTAATAAAATGCTGATTGGCTAGTAGCCGAATGGAATCTATAGGTAAGATGAGCAGACTAGTGTAATTCTGAGAAGAGGAAAGTCAGAGAAGTAGTCCCTAGCCAAATGCAGACGAATCAAGATGAGAACACCTTACTGAGAAAAGGTACCAAGCCACGTGGCTAAACATACATAAGAATTATGGGTTAATTTAAATGTAAGAATTAGTTAGTAATATGCTTGAGCTACTGTCCCAGCATTTACTATAGTATCAACCCTCCAAGTCAATTATTTGAAAAGCAGATGCTGGGTAATTGGGAGTTGTTGGTAGAATAGAAACTTATAACTACACTTCTTCTTGAATAAGAAAGATTTATCTGAGTATTGAGTTGGTCGAAAAAAAATAGCCCAATTTGTCCTAGCTAATTTTTAAAACTCTAAAATTTTATTTTATGGTCATCCATTGTTTATGGCTTTTAAAATCTTTCCACTCCCCTCTTCAACAATGATGTTCAAGTGTTTGGAGAAAGAGTATTGTTTACTGCTCGAGTTGGTTTATGGCATGAATCTAGGAGAGCAGGGTCTAAAAATGAGGCAGATTAAAGTCTCATGCAATATCCAACTTTACTCAGTAAATAAATTTATACATTGAATATCACTATCACAAAGACAAGCTGCATGTGGCAGAAACCATGTTTTCCATAGGTGTATATGAATAACAACAGCTGAAATAAACTCACTGCAATCCTCTATACCTGAGGAGAGCACAGAAACACATTTCAAGGATGATTCTGTGTTTTGAAGAAACTGAAGTCACAAGATTCTTGACTCTGTTTTTTGGTTGGTTGGTTAGTTGTTTTTTGTTTGTTTTTTTGTTTTCTCACAGGCACTCCGAATTCTCACAGGACTCCATTTTTAGACTGCATTCTGACAGGGTGTGATACAGTTATCCCATTGAGTCCTGGGCATTCTGTAACCTTTCACTTTCTGCTTCTTGACCATTTGCAAGGCAGTGAATGACTTCAAGGAAACAGGGTTTTCTAGACATAGCCAGGCAGTTGCACATGCTAACTCATACACAAATTCAAGTCTATAACAACATACGCAAATTCAAGCTCAAGCTGGAAGAATTCTAAGCATGGAGATGTGAAGTGGTTATAATGTGTCACCCCTAGCTGAAAAGCTATTAGCAATTGATATCCCCTCAGAAGAGAGTCAGTTAGCTTTCTTTAATGGTACAAGCTCTCATAAATTCACTATGATCTAGTGGAAGCCTCCACATCCAAGACTACATAGATAGCATGAATTGAACATGACAGTGTTTTTTCAAAAGAACACAAAGTTGGATGGGTAGGAAAAGGTAGTAGATCTTGGATATAATGGAGGTGTGTGGTTAAATATAATCAAACCACACTGTAAAAATGTTAAGGAACTAATAAAATTATTTTGTGTGTTCATATGGGTGGGTGGAATTTAAAGGAAATCTGTAGAAGTTGGTTGTCTACAATGCATAGGATCAAGGACTCAAACTCAAGTCCTCAGATTTAGGATCAGGTACCTTACCTGTGGAGATATCTCACTGGTCCCACTTTGCCCTATTTTTTTCTCCTCTTATTCTTGGGAGTAAAAATCTCTACAAAGACTTTGATTAAACTCTGAGCCTAAGAGAATTATGCAGGGCCCTAAACAACCATGGGGGATCAAGGGAAAGCAACATGACAGCCTAGTAACTGTACGGTCTCTGACTAGGTACATAAATTAACAGTGTGATATTAGGAAGCTTTCTCACAAATAAAAGCTATATTCCTTTCAGCTTAACTCAAAATAAATGAGCTATTTTCATTTCCCATCTGTCTTTTCCTCTTTTTAAAAAATATCTATCAGTCTGGATTTTGAGTTGTTACTCATTGGACTTCCTCCAGTCCAAACATATGATTCATTAGATCAAGATTATGGAGAAAGAAAGGTAACAATTATAACTAGTAGACTATAATAACAAGAGGGGATTCTATGAGTGAAGACAGGTCACAAAGAGATGAGCCATGGACTTCAGTATTTAAATGAGAAAGTCTAAATCTTTAACATTTTAGAAGTCACCATTAGATCAAAAATCTGATCTATATAATTAAGCAATTGTGTTTTAAATATATGAGATAAAAACCCATCAGCATCTTGATGAGAAATTACTCAAAATTGAACTTAAACCACAGATCATAGATTCCCAGTATTTGTGTAGACAGGCACCCATAGCAAGTTCAAAACCAACTTTGTATATCCAAGCTTATTTTTTCAAATATCATTGAGTTTTTACCACATCTATAGCAACACCAAGTACTAGTTATAGGTAATATAGTTTTACCTCCCTAGGGACTATTGATTAGCTTGGGCATTATCTGCATGTTCCTACAAAATCAATCACTCCCAAAGTTAGTGGTGAACATGAAAGTATTATCTCACAATTTCTGTTGGTCAAGTCTAGTGTAGCTTATTCAGGTTCTCTCTGTCTCTGGAACCTTAATAGTCTATAATCAAGGTGTCAACCAAAATTATAGTAATTAATAAATTCAAACAGGATGGTTTCTGTTTCCAAACTTACTCACAAGGATATGGACAAAATCATATTTCTTGATGACTGCTCTTGTTAAGGTTTGGCATGAAATCCCTTCCCCCATGGGCTTGTGTGTTTCAAGATGGAGTTTTAAGCTGGTAGTGCAGTCTGGGAAGGCTGTAAGACTTCAAGGAGGTGAGGTAGACACCTGGAGGAAATGAATCACTCTGGGAGAGGATTGAGGTTTTATGGCACCCAGGCCTTATCTTATTTCTTATTCTCTCTCTCTCTCTCTCTCTCTCTCTCTCTCTCTCTCTCTCTCTCTCTCTCTCTCTCCTGACTGAAGATATAATAATGTGATCAAGCTTTCTTCTAGCCTGCATCTAGCCCTCTGCTTCCTGGTATACTGAGATGTGAGCAGGAGCAGGCAGATCTGCACTCTTGAAGTCATACCCTCCCCACCATGATAGAATGTAATCTCGAAGTGAACTAAAATAATCGCTTCTTGCCTTAAGTTGTTGAGTCAGGTATTTGTTACCAGCATCAAGAAAAGCAACTAATAAAGTTGATCTGAATGATCCATCCCTTAACGGCAAATTTCTTGTGATATAGTCTTCTCAGTAGGCAGCTCATAGCACAGCATGCAGCAACTGGTTTCATTACCACATACAACCAAAAAGAGCCAGAAGAGGGGAAGACACTACACAGATGGAAGTTAGTCTTTTGTAAACTAATTAGGGAAGTGACACTCCATCATTTCAGTCATACTCAACTTGTTAGAAGAATCCTAAGTTCACCACACACACTTGAAAGAGTCTGCAAGAAGTTCCAGGAAGCACAGATTCATGTGGTCCCCCCAGACAAATACCTACACCTGTTTGTTTTTATATTAGGAACGCCTGTGGCAGTGATGTATTTATCTTGTAGGTTCTGAGTTCTTTGAATTATATAAAACATCACAGGCTGCAAACTCTGAAGCCCTGAAGGAACCACATCAATTCCACAGAGGGACAACGTAGGCTAAAACCAATGAAAAACTCCAATTCTCCACAGGCCTGGAGAACTTTTCTCATTAAGATGGAGCAGAATAAGAAGCTGGGGAGAATATATTTTGGTCTTTAATGTCTTTGAACTTTCATTCCCAAAGGGGAGAAAACTTCATTTTAAAATTTAATTCCTTTGGACTTAAGAAATTTGGACTTTCATTTCTCAGGATTTTAACTGTAAAGTATAATGGAATTTAATATCTGGACTCTAATGTCCCCCTGGAAATGTGATAAGGGAAGATTATGTTCAAATGAGTACATCTTATTGCTGAATATTTCTGTAGTCTCTTAATGTTGTCCTTTGAGTTCATTGTATTCCTTTTGATAGGCTATTTATAGCAATGTAGCAGTACACCATTGCAGAAGAGAAACAGAATATGATTTCATCCTTGGGTTTGGGAAAGGAATATTCTTGTTGTTCACTTATCATAGTTTTCAAACATTTCAGAGCCTTCACAATGTACCACCATATACATGATCCATTTGGTGAGGCAGTGATTGCTGTTGGAAGGTAGCCCCATGAAGGCAGGAGATAGAATGCCTTCATAAACTGACCTCTGCCCTCCATGGAAGGGCCTCTTGTTAAACTCAGGGGGTTAATGAAAAAACAAACTGAAGAAAGTTAGAAAAGATTGTTGTCTCATTTCTTTCCATGTGTAAAATGTGCTAACCCTATAGAAATGAGAGGACTGGATGACTTAATTTAATAATAAAAGTTCAAAACTAAGAACTAGTGAATACTCTAGTTTTGAAGACTCTAGAATATTGCCCTCCTTGGGGGATCCAGCTGACTAGAAAGAGGCTCTGACATGCTCTGACTTCTGTTCACAATCAAAGTGGCCTGTCTTTATAAGTTTAGGTAGTGAGTCAGCTCAGCCTGTGACCAAGAAAAAAAGATTCTTCTCCCCAACTCAGGCTCTCCATATGAGAACGCCCACTTGCTCATAATATAAGCCATGTTTGTTTTATCATTTTGCCATAATGAATTTGCCAAGTTAAACTTCATCTTCAAAGCTAATGTGAGAGCTCACACACTTCCAGAACTCAGGAAGCTATGGCAGTAGAATCACTGAAAGTCCTAGGCTAGCTTGGGTTACACTGTGTTCTAGACAAGCCTGGGTTATATGTCAAGACTGTCTCAGATAAATTAATGAATAAATAAATAAATGAACAAATACAAATGAGTAAATAAATGAATATTTTCTTTAGAATCCTTTCAATTTCTCAATTACTTAAAACTCAGACAAGAAAATGTGTTACTGTTATCCTCCCTGATTATAAACTGTTCTGGGAATAAAGACAAAATTGATCATTAAGAAGACAAAGGACAGAGAATTCTGGTGATGTCCTGCTTGAGTCAAGAGAAACATGTAAACATTAGCAGTATCATCCCAAACAAGGAGAACTGCAAAAGGATGATAGCTCAGGGCCAATGGCTGGCTCCTAAAATAACAGGTCTATTCTTAGAACTTTCATTTTAGACTAAAAAAAAAATCTTTAAACTTTATAAACATTCACTTTTCAAGTTTCTACTGATTCAACATGGTCTGAAGGCTGAAGCAGAATTGAGCAACTGTGATAAATAGCAACACGATCTGTGGCTTTATTTGCTCTCACAAATTTCTACTGCCTGTGGAGATTTTCCTGCTACTGGGGGACATGAATTTGCAAATAATGGATTTCTCTGGACCTGGAAGAGTTTCTGTCATTTTCTTCATTTTTGTTGACATTTCCTCAATAATTTATAAGCTTCCCTTGATATGTAGAAGGATCAATAGGCGAGTGTGTCTTTGGAAGTTAAGTGACAGAACATTTCTATGCTCTAGTGAAAACCTCCACAGTTTTCTTGTCATGGTCAATATTTGAAGCTAGCGAACCATTGAGGTGAGCTTTTGTTTGTGTTTACCTGTGTCTCCTCAGATATTCTGAGGCATAGATCCCTTTCTAAATGCCAAAGAGGCAGGAGTTTTACAAGGAGCTAGAGAACAGTGTTAAGGGTGTCAAGATGTCCTCCCAGGGTTGTAATGAAGAGTGACGAGCTGGACTCTGTCTCCTTTTCTATTATACCAGCATTGTGTTTTACAGACATTTATATACATTTTATATACATTGAGACCACCTCAAAGACTTCCATGACAACAAAGAGTTCCACAATTTAAAAATGTTTCTAAATTAAAGATCAAAAGAATTAAAAATCAGAAAATGATTTAAAAACCCTCTTTTTCCCAAGAAGATATACAAATAACTGACAGGAAAAATGAGAAGCGGTCCACCATCATTAACCAATAGGAAAACGAGATGCCATATTGTACCCATAAAAATGGCTAGTATTTGACAGAGAGACAGACAAAAACAGTGAAAACACTAAAGAAAATGGGAAACTTTACATTGCTGATGAGCATTTAGAATGGTAAAGCTGCTAGGAAAACTGACAGTTTATCTTTAAAAATTAAAATATAGTTACCAGGTAGCCTAGCATTTCAACTTCCACATATACAAAAAAAATTAAAATCAGGAACTTAAAAAAGCCAATTGTGGTTGCACACACCTATAATCCTAGCACTTGAAAGGCTGAGGCAGAAGGATGGAGGGCTTGAGGGTAGTCTTTGTTATAGCAACTTCTGGCCTGAGGTTTATATCAATGACCCATCCCAGAAAAGTACACAAAAATAAATGACTTCAACAGATATTTATACACCTGTCAGGGGCTAGGTATATCCAGAGGCCCTTTGGGCTTCTGTGGATGGAACAAGAAGCACTTAGATTTCGTTCCCTGCCAAGGTCATCTTTGGTAACAGACTGGTACCAGGGTTTCAGGGGGCCTATGACCAGGGACTGAAGCTTAACATTTCCCCTGTAAAGCTATGATCAAATGTTTTATGCACTGAGATGTAAAATGTTTTGCTTACTGTGCCTGCCATGTACCTTGCAAAAAAAAAAAAAAAAAAAAAAAAAAAAAAAAAAAAAAAAAAAAAAAAAAAAAAAAAAAAAAAAAAACCCTTGAGGTACTTTGAATTCCCTGTAATTTTGTTGTCTAATGAACTTTACTGACTTGTTTTCTGCTTCCTCTTTTAAAGTGTATATAAGAGTTATGACATTAATAACTTAATGGTGTGGGTTTGTATCAGAGGTTTCTGGCCACCAAGCCCTACAGTCCAGACCTGTCTGGACCAAAAATCCCAAAGTCCCAAAGAAATACACAGAAGCTTGTATTGCTTTCATCCTACTTGGCCCATGTCTCAGGCATATTGCTAGCTAGCTCTTTCATCTTAATTCAACCCATTTTCATTCATCTGTCCTGCCATGCAGCCCATGGCTCACCTATTTCCTTACATGCTGATTCTTTGGCAGCTGAATCATGTCTCTCCTGACTCCACCCTCCTCCTACTACTTATGCCCTATGCTCCAATTTCCTTGGCTACCTATGGTGCCTGATATAGGCCAAAACAGTTCCTTTATTTAAAGAATGACATTCACAGCATACAGAAAGACATTCCCACATCATGCATCATCGTTCCTTGCATCCCTCCTGATCCCAGCTTCTGCATGACTCCCAACTCATCCCTGGTATTCCTCCTCAGAAATCCAGCATGAGCCCAGGAGGAACAGCTGGTTTGAATCATACCTATGTTTATATTAACATTATGCACAATGTAGATAATAAAAATGTGATGTATACATATTAGTAGAAATTAATTTTGCTTTAAAAGGGAAGAAAAATTGATATGTTTCACAGTATAAACCAACCTCAAAGATAGCACAGTAAGGAAAATGCCAATTAGAAAAAGAACAAGAGTACATGATGTCATTGATTTGAGGTAGATAGAGTAGTTACATTTCTAAATATAGAAAGTAAAAAATAAGATGGAAGTTTCCAACAGTCACAGATGAATATTTAATGGAGAGTTTTTGTTTAGTGTACGTAGAATCTCATTTTAAGAAGATTAAATGGCTTGAAGTCTGGGCAGTGGTAATTATTACACAACATGTTGAACCAACTTCATGATACTAAATAGTATTCTTTAAAACACTCCAAACTCCAATTACTGACTTTGATTGCAATCTTTAAATATTTGAAAGTTGATGTTAAATGAGAAGTTATAGCTTTATTTGGTAATAAAAATGTCTTTTTAAATATGAGGCAGGCTACTCTTATCAGATTGTTTCAATATGTACCTTAGGATATTTTCTTAGTATAAACATCTTTCCTGGTGGGATCCAAACACAGCAAGTACCCAGAAAAAAATGATTCAAGAATCAAAATCTTCTAATGGAGAGCTCAGTAAATAGAACACAGAATGTGTGCATCTGTGTGCATGCATTTGTGTGTGTATGGATTGTGTGCATGTGTGTGTGTGTAGTCTTTTTGTATGTGTATGAATGTGTGTGTATGTGTGTGTGTATGTGTATGAATATAGAGAAAGCTTTAGAGATATGAAAGCAAAGAGCTACTCTGTACCTAGATTCATTAATTGGGGTCATATTTTTGGCTGACAAAGGCAGCAACTTTTTTAATGGTTTACTATAGGTATACATGAACAGATAAGGTTCTGAAACTAAACTGAACAGAAAGTTGAAAACTTGACAAAAAGTAGATTCAACTGGAAATGCTTTAACATAGATGCCAAAGCTAGAGTCTAAACATAAAGGGTTCAGAGACTGAAGAAAACCTAGATATAAGAACAGACAGAGAAAAGTAGTTAGCTACAGAGAGAACAGTGTGACAAAGTTATATGGTGTGACATGGTACTGAATGATCACTGACCATCAGGACATAGTTGTCAGTTCTAACATTATGCCAATTTTGATCTTTATCCAACCTGGCCAAAAATTCTGAACCAAATGAAGCAAGACCATGGCAGAAATTATTGTTTGCTCCTTTGTGAATTCACATATGTAATACTAGAGGGAAAAGTTTACATTCTAAGAGATCACTGGAGAAGACAAGGGGAGGACATCTGTCAAATAAAAAATCCACAAAATCTGCATGAGGAAATCAAGAGTAAAGTTTAAAAATGGATTATTATGGGATTTTCCTACCATCACCTCACTGGAAATCCACTTTGAAGAACATGAATGTTTCCAAGAACCTCAGAAATTTTCTAGGTTAATAATAGCTAAACATTTTTGGTCTTTTATTATAAATATATTCTTTGCTAATACAATTGATATATCTAATACAATAATATTGATTATAGTTTTCCCTTCCTCAACTTCTCCCAGTTCCTCTCCACTTTCCCTCCCACTCAGAGTCACTCCCTTTCTATGTCTCATTAGAAATATTTAAATTATATTTATATTATTAAATATAATAAAATCATATATTATAAAATATGCATAAAATTATCTATTATAAAATATGCAAAGCAAAAACTATATATCAAAGTTGGACACAGCAACCCAACAGGAGCAAAAGAGACCCAAGAGAGGGGACAAGAGTCAAAGACTTATTTGTTCTCAGTCTGAAGTCCCATAAGAATATTAAGCTAAAAGCTGTAATATATATAAAATGTACCTGGTGCAGACCCTTGTGCTTGCTCGTTCAGTCTCAGTGAGCTCATATGCGCCTTTGTTTTTTTTTTTTTTTTTTTTTTTTTTTTTTTTTT
>PVIH01011860.1:0-66754 GCA_004025045.1 Sigmodon hispidus | reverse complement strand
AATATTGATGCGAAAATTCTCAACAAAATTTTGGCAAACCGTATACAACAATGCATAAAAGATATCATCCACCATGACCAAGTAGGCTTCATCCCAGAAATGCAGGGCTGGTTCAACATAAGAAAAACTGTAAATGTTATCCATCATATAAACAAACTAAAGGAACAAAACCACATGATCATATCCTTAGATGTGGAAATAGCCTTTGACAAAATCCAACCCTCCTTTATGATTAAAGCCCTAGAGAGATCAGGAATAAAGGGAGAATACCTAAATATAATTAAGGTGATTTACAAGAAGCCGACAGCCAGTATCAAACTTAATGGAGAAAAACTCAAAGAAATCCCACTAAAGTCAGGAACTAGACAAGGATGTCCTATCTCCCTTAATCTATTCAATATAGTTCTCGAAGTTTTAGCTAAAGCAATAAGGGAACGAAAAGAGATTAAGTGGATACAAGTTGGATAATAAGAAGTGAAGCTATCTCTATTTGCAGATGATATGATTGTATACATAAGTGACCCACAAAATTCTTCCAAAGAACTGCTACAGCTGATAAACACCTTCAGCAATGTAGCAGTATATAAGATAAACTCAAAGAAATCAGTAGCCCTTTTATACACTAAAATTAGAAGAGCTGAAAAAGAAATAAGGGAAACATTACCCTTCATATCAGCTGCAAATAGTATTAAATACCTTGGAGTAACTATAACCAAAGAAGTAACAAACCTATTTGACAAAAATTTTAAATCATTTAAGAAACAAATTGAAGAGGATATCAGAAAATGGAAAGCTCTGCCATGTTCCTGGATTGGTAGGATCAACATAGTAAAAATGGCAATTCTACCAAAGGCAATCTACAGATTCAATGCACTGCCTATCAAAATCCCAACACAATATTTTTTGGACCTTGAGAGAACAATACTCAATTTCATTTGGAATAACAAGAAAGCAGGATTGCCAAAACAATTTTACTGAACAAAAGAACCTCAGGAGGTATCACCGTCTCTGACTTCATGCTATACTATAGAGCTACAGTAATAAAAACAGCCTGGTACTGGCATAAAAACAGACTTGTGGACCAATGGAATAGAATTGAGGATCCAGACATTAAACCAAAAACCTATGAACACCTGATTTTTGACAAAGAGACCCAAAACATTCAATGGAAAAAAGATAGTATATTTAACAAATGCTGTTGGCATAACTGGAAGGAAGTGTGTAGAAAAATGCAAATAGATCTGAGCCTGTCACCCTACACAAAACTCAAATCCAAGTGGATCAAAGACCTCAACTTAACCCCAACCACTTTGAACTTGATAGAAAAGAAAGTGGGAAATACACTTCTACAAATTGGAACAGGCCACCACTTCCTAAATATAACACCAGTGGCACAGGCACTAAGACCAACAATCAATAAGTGGGATCTCCTGAAGCTGGGATGCTTCTGCAAAGCCAAGGACACTGTCAATAGGACAAACTGCCAGCCTACAGAATGGGAAAAGATTTTCACCAACCCTACAACTGACAGAGGACTGATCTCTAAGGCATATAAAGCGCCCAAGAATTTAGATCCCAAAACCTTGAATATCACTATCAAAACATGGGGTTCAGATCTAAAAAGGGAATTCTCAGCAGAGGAACTATGAATGGCTGAATGGCACCTGAGAAAGTGCTCTTCATCTTTAGCCATCAGAGAAATGCAAATCAAAACATCTTTGAGATACCACCTAACACCTGTTAGATTGGCTAAGATAAAAGGCAGAGATGACAGCCTATGCTGGAGAGGATGCGGAGCAAGGGGAACACTCCTCCATTGTTGGTGGGATTGTAAGCTTGTTCAGCCACTTTGGAATACAATATGGAGGTTTCTGAGAAAATTGTGAATCAATCTCCCCAAGGACCCAGTAATACCACTTCTGGGTGTATACCCTAAAGAGGCACATTCACACTCCAAAGGTATTAGCTCAACTATGTTCATAGCAGCATTATTTGTAATAGCAAGAACCTGGAAACAACCTAGATGTCCCTCAACTGAAGAATGGATTAGCAAACTGTGGTACATCTACACAATGGAATACTACTCAGCAATAAGAAAAAATGATATCCTAAAATTCGCAGGCAAATGGATGGATTTGGAGAATATCCTCCTGAGCGTAGTATCACAAACTCAGAGAGATATGCAGGGGATGTACTCACTCACTAGTGGTCTCTAAACAAACAAACAAGAATAAAAGCCAAACATGCCCAAGCAGCAAACCACAACCACTGAACAGCTTGGGGTCAGAAACACCCTGGACTGACCCTTCAAACCCCAGTCCATCTATAGGAACACCTGACTCACTCTTGAGGGAGGGGGACAAAACTGGATTTGGTCGGGAGTGAAGACTGATCCAAGCATTATTGGGCCAGTGGGACCATAGAACTGTCTGCTCCCTGCCAAGGGATGGGATGGGGAGTTGTAGAGAAGAAAAATGACCAGATGTGGTGGGAGGGGGAAGAGACCTTGAATAAGGATATACAGGGATGGAAAAAAAAATTCAGAGGGAAAGCTGAACACAAAGAAAATATATGTGTAGCAATCTTGTTTGCATTTCCACCCTCGATAAGCCATGCTTATGATTATTATCTCTGTACAGTTATTGTTAACTCTTCTGCATTTTTAAATTCTTTTTACTGTTTTTTTGATAAATACAAAATAAAGACGGAAAAAAAAAGAAAGCAACCTGCCATAAACAAATAAACAGGGTATTATTTCATACTGCTGAGTAAAGTCAACTAGATAATTAGCACTAAGTGACTATTTGGCAGAGTTTAACTACTGATCCTTCTGTCTCCTAATTGTGGTTTTATATGTTTCAGTCCAATGTCAGGTTAATCCCCTACTGTACTCTATCGCCAAACAGAAGTTTTCATTCACTAAGCAACTGATCAGCATATCATCCAGAAGGGAAAATGGAGTTTTTATAAAGAATATACTCTAAAGCAGTGAACTAATTAAAGTAAAAATCAATGTATTTACAATAAAGAATCTTGAGAATCTTAAAAAGAACTGTCAAGGTAACTTTTCTTTTATTAAATTGAATATGTCCACATAGACAGTGAGCTGTATCTTACAACTGAGGCAAAATGTACCCTCCTCTTCCATCATTTTCCCTTGTAATTTAGATTAACACTTGTTCTCATATTTCTCCTTTCTCAGGTGAAGAATGAAACAAGCAATAGGAAGTGAAGAAGTAATCTCTGTTCTGAGAGTCAGCACAATAGTGACAGGACACACAGAGGCATGGTGTATTTGCATTAATCTTTCTGAGTATCTACTGATAAGGAGATCAGTATTCACTTGTGTGAGAAGGGTTTTCTGACAAACCAATTTAAAAGTTTCATAAGAAAATAATGTCCTGGAAGAAAGCAAAAATGGGAAGTTTATAATTCTCGAGTTTCAAAGTAGCTGATGTCTGATTCACTAGCAACACTTGATGATCTAATCGATTACTCTAATCTATTCCTAAACCACCACATACAAGACCAGACACTTTTAGATATACATGATAAATCCCTGTGGTAATTCATTTCCTTCTTGATTCTTTTAGGATGCTTTTAGTGGTTACTGATACCCAAGCACAGTGATAATTGATTTAATTGTAAGGATGTTTATTTCAGTGGGCATTAAAGAACACATAGTCCAAATGTGTTTTCGGTACTTTGGAAATGACAGGAAGGATTCCAGACTTTGGATCATTCTAATCAAGTATATAGTGCTTGGTGATATTGTCTTCCCACACATCCTGTGAGCACTGGGCTAGTAGGAACAAGCATGTGCTTGCTATTTGACTTATCTTTCAGCTCCAGAAGGATTATATTTGTAATTCAAGGACCACAATAAGAGTAGGTACCTTACCATAGCTAACTAATACACTGACAATTTGGACTGACATAACCCTTGCAGTGTGAAATAGTAGAGAACAAAGCATATCTGGGAAGAAAATATGTTAGATACCATACTATTACCAGAAAATTGTTATAAGTTATATTTTATATTGTAAAATTATCCTGATAGCAGACTTTTTAAGTGATAAAAATAATAAACAAGCTAAGTGACTTGAACTATAAACTTTTTTTCTAAACTGTGGAAACTAGAAATCTATTATAAAGGTTTTAGATAATATTGTATGTGTTTAGAGCTACTTTCATGACTTCTAAATTCACTATCTTCCTGTGTTACCACACAACTATTCCAAGTTCTGTGTGACTTGGAATCAGGGAACTCTATAGTGCCTCATCATATGCAGACACTGAGCTGTGTAACAGGACAAATTTGGTTTGTATAAATAAGACTCAGAGCTAAATATCTTGGGAAGGCTGAAGTATGAGAGAAAGGAAGCACCACCATTAATTCTCACCAAATTGTCTTGCAACTTTCCCAACATCACTCCTGGTCTCTTCTAACTATCATTTCTGTCAGTCACTTCTGCCATTTGCTTCTGTTCCTACCTGTTTTTTACCCTATTCCATCCTTATTAAGATTAAAGGTGTTCAGCCTTGAACTCACAGAAACAGAAGTTCTGTATGTGGAGTTATGGGATAAAGGATGTTGGTTACCACTCCTGATTTTCCCTGTGTCGGAATTAATGATGTGTGTGATTGACTCAGTTGTTTATCCTTGTATTTAAAGATCAAAGATTTCCTGAGCTGTCTTCCTGGGATTTGACTGTGTAGTCTTTCTGATATCTCAATATTTATTAAATATTTAACATATATCCACAGAGCTAGCCACAGCAGGCTTCACTTTTTTAACCTATTTGTGAATAGTTAGAGACAGAGCCTATTTGGAAATAAGATCCCCAAATTCTGATGAATGGAGACAGAGAATGAACATATAAACAAGGAAAATGAATAAGTATTTATTCCATAGTAAGGATCTTGTGCCATTTTATTCATTTAAAGTGCAGTATTTAAAAGATAAAATATATCTGTCATAAATAATAAGAAAAGAACAATCTACTCAATGTATTTATTTTATTCAGGCATAAGGTAGGTAGATGAGATATTATGCTAAGTATGTTTAAGGCATTTACAGACAGAATTGACTAGAGAGGAACATCTTCCCAGAAGGTAAGCAATACTACTCATAGAATGACCCCTTGTTGAAATTAAATGATATAAAATAATATCAGGCAGTAATTAAGAACTTCCTCAATAGATATCAAACTATAGATTTGTTGTTGTTCTTTGACAAGAGACTCATACCAAATCTTCTCACTGAAACATTAAAAAAATCAAATTTGGACAATATCATTGTCACTTTAGTCTGAGATTTCTCACTTCTTGAATCTCACAGTTGCTGGGTTCAGTGGCTGTCATCAATTGATGACCATTGTTAAATGCCTATCTTCCTAAACTGACTCTTTCTCTCTCTCTCTCTCTCTTTTCCTTCCTCTCTTTCTCTCTCTATCCCTCCCTCTATTTCTCCCTCCCTTCCTCTCTTTCTGTGATTCACTTTGGTTCTATTTCTCTTAACATTGAGTATTTTATCAAACATGATAAATGTATGATTCTCAAATTAAGAAAAATGAGTAAGCACACATAGAACAGCTTTGCTGGTATATTATTAAAGTCTTACCCAAAAATACAGCCTACAATGTTGTTGTCAATAGGATATAAAATACTAAACTACTGATTCTTAAATAAATATGATTTAATAAATTGCCTGATATATATTAGAATTCATGCTGCAAGCTATAATGAAATAGAAAAAATATAAGTTGGTCACCTTCTGTGAGGATGGATAGATTTTAAAGAGATGCAGATGAAAATTCTCCCATAATACTTGATATATTTTGACTTCAGTTAGCTCTCTCTGTCTAGTATTTGAAGATCAGATAAAGCTTACAGCTTAAGCTTCAGGATTGTCTATCTGGTGCTGTACTCCCCACAGGTAAGGCAACTGATTCAAAGATTCTGGAAATCTGTGCTTCAAGTTAAATTATATATTTTACAATTTGCTTTGGTCATGTTATGTCTGTAGAACAATAACTAAGAAAAAGAAAAAATAGGAGATTTTAATATTAAGAAGCTTTTGGTAGAAACTTGTAAAAACTATCAAAAAACAGTCTAAAATAACCAAATTTAAATTATCTCAGCAATTTCATGAGTAAGAGATAGTTACCAATCTTGATTCAGAGGTATTTATTTTGATAAGGTAGAGAATTTTTTACTTTAAAATTGCAAATATGAATTACCTTTTACAAATTTGAAATTATAATCATGCCTTCTGTAATACTTGCTAGCTGAAAGCACATGAGTTTTGGTTTGTAAGTACAAGCAATTTAAAAACTTCCCACTTCCTACTTTGTGCCCCACTAACATGGCAAGATTACATGCACACATCACTGTTTTTATTGAAAGATTTCAGCTTATC
This sequence comes from Sigmodon hispidus, assembly GCA_004025045.1. Classification (NCBI taxonomy): domain Eukaryota; kingdom Metazoa; phylum Chordata; class Mammalia; order Rodentia; family Cricetidae; genus Sigmodon; species Sigmodon hispidus. Next base: position 60,333 of record PVIH01011860.1, on the reverse strand, counting down.
TCATTTAATCAACCCTGAACAATTGACAAAGTTATTTCACAAAGAGAAAAGATAAAACAGAAGCTTTGTTTCCAAAATAGAGTTTGACTAAAAGGTAATATTATCACTTCTATTTAATTTTTAACTTTTTATATTTAACTAGGTCTAATAAGGTCAGGAGGATACAAATATACATAAATATAAGCAGATGTATGTAATAGATATACAGATAAAAATAAATAGATAGATGGATAAATAGATGGTAGACAAATGGATGGATAGATAGATGTTAGACCTAATAAGGTCAGGAGGATACAATTATACATGGATATATGTATGTAGAGAGATGATGGACAGATTTAAAGATACATAGATATTTACATAGATGATACATAAGTAGATAAAAGATACATAGATTCAGATGTATTGAGATATATAATTTGTATAGCCAGATATGTTCTGTAGTATAATGATAATTAAAATATGCTGTTTTTACAAGGAACCAAGACTTTCAATTTAGAGAATCATATAAAAAGAATAAGTAATATTCCAAAAATAGTAAATGCAATTTTGGAGTCTCAAACTTCAGAAAAGTTGAATGACACCTCTATATGAGAATGAGAGGACATTTTTATAGATAATAATGTAAAAGTAGAAGACCCATACTAAATATGAGCTACACTTATTCTTGTGCTACTTACTGTACTATAGAATATAATTACAAATGTGACAATGGTGACTCATAATGAAAGAATCTTCTCTTTTAAATTCTATTTTGCTGTATTCCAAATTCCTGAGGCCAGTAAATATCAATGCATAATTAATAATCCTGTTACTCACATTCCAGAGTTTTACTCTTTTTTTTTTCTTTTTTAGCTTTCCCATGAATTATAAGCTCATATGGTAGGAACAATTTCTCAAGTTTGGAAAAATAATGCAATGATACTTTTAGAGTGTATATATTTTTAAAATTAAGGCATTAGTTCATTTAGTTTTTCACTAATTATGCATTTATAACACCAAATTAAAATAATGTGATATTGGAAAAATTTTAATAATACTTTTATAAATATATCTTCACAATATTTCATTCATTGCATATGTAGTTTCTTTCAGCTACTCATTTATTACATTTATACATGAAATTCTTAATAGAAATCCTGGAATCCAAAAGGTATACTTTATTTAAAATATACCTGGTATGAAGAGCTAGATATGCATTTCCTTTTGGATCCTTTTTCATTTTAATAATGCTAGACGTCAAAAGTCTAATGAAGTATATCTTTTGCACATGACTTTCTTCCTAAATTAGGTTGAACTTTTGGTATTGTGTTATATCTGCTTCTGCAACATATAACAAATTATGTTTTTACATTTATTTTTATAACATAGTTAATGGTAATATAAACTGCTATACTTAATTTTAGTCCCTCATACAAATCTAGTATTTATTTTTCTCTCAAAAATTCTCAAGGTTTTAGATTGTAGTGATGAGAATGGGGAACACAAGAGTTATCTTGAAGATTTATATTGACAAATGTCTACACATGTTATACCTAATATTATCTTCAATGCCCAGGTACTAAAGCTGAGCTTTAGAGTGACACTAACTTGACAGGGGCCACAAAAAATATCTATAAACTAGACTATCATCAATATTGGACTATTAACATTAAATAACATAAAATATAATATTAATAATATAATATTAATTAAATTAATAAATCTAGGGTGATACACCTTGTTAATCTTAGTACCTGTACACAAAGGCTGGCAGAATCATGCAAGGTCAAGTCCAACCTTACCAGCATAGAGCTATTCTACTGAAAAAGAACAAAGAGAAAAAAGGGATTTTATGAGCAAAGGAGTCAAGATTATGATGGGGAAACCTACAGAGATTGATGAAGCTGAACAGGGACACTGGGAGGTCACTGACTCTGAAATAACAGCTCAGATATCTGCATGAGATCAAACTAAGCCCTGTGAATATGGATTGAAATTTTCTTCACTGAGGAGTATATGGGCCTTTTGCAGTAGGATGAGAATTTATCTCTATAGCATTGACAGGTTTTTGGGAACCAATTCCCTATAGTAAGATAGATTGCTCAGCCTTGATACAGGGAGAAGAGTCAAAGTCTTGCTCAACAAAATATTCCATTTGTTGACTCTTTGTTGTTGACTATTTGCTGTTGATAAGGGAGGACTTATCCTCCTTGAAGAGTAAAAGTATGAGTGCTAAGATTGAGTGAGAAAAGAAAAGAGAAGGAAAATGGTGATTGCTGTATTAAAAAAATTAAATAAAAAATTAAAAAAAGAAGAAAGTTACCAGGTTCTAACATGCAGAATGATTTTTAATACTTTAAGATAATCAAACAATAGCTATTCACAAATCCAGTCCTTCAGAAAGCAATAGAGGGAAAACTCCAACCCAAAGAGCCTGGATTCACCCAGGAAATCACAAAAAATTGATAATCAATAATCCCACATAAAGAACCCAAAGAAAGAGAATACATACAAGCCACCATCAAAAATAACAAAAAATATCAATCAGTAATCACTAACATCCCTTCATATTAATTTATGTATAAAATGACACAAACTAACCGATGGATACAAAAAAGAGAAGCCACCTTTCTGCTCCATAAAAGAAACACACCTAAAACTTAAATACAGACCCAGTCTCAGAGTAAAGGGTTGGGAAAAGATTTTCTAATCAAATGTCCCTAAAAAAAAAGCTGGTGTTGTCATTCTAGCATCTAGCAAAGTAGACTTCAAACTAAAATCAACTAAAAGAGACCAAGATGGACATTACTTACTCATCTCAGGAAAAATTAATCAACATGAAATTTTAATCCTGAATATTTATGTCCCTAATATAAAGGCACCTATTTATGTAAAAGAAACACTACTAAAGCTCAAATCCCACATCAATTGTCACACCCTAATAGTGGGAGATTTCAGTATTCCACTTTCACCCTTTGATAGGTCAACCAGACAGAGACTCAACAGAGAAATAAGGAGACTAACAGAGGTTATGGTGCAAAGAAATTTAATAGATATTTACAGAAGCATCCACCCAAACTCAAAGGAGTATACATATTTCTCAGCACCACATGGCACGTTCACTAAAATTGACCATATAATTGGTTATAAAGCAAATATCAATCAATACAAAAAATAGAGATAATCCCATATCAGACCAATAGGGCCTAAAGTTAGAGTTCAACAATATCTAAAACCACAGAAAGCCTACCAACTCATGAAAACTAAACATTACTTAACTGAACCATTGCTGGATCAAGGAAGAAATTAAGAAAGAAATTAAAGTCTTTCTATAAATTAATGAAATTAAATCCACAACATACCCAAACTTATGGGACACAATGAAAGCAAGCTTAAAAAGAAAATTAAAAGCACTAGATGTGTATATAAAAAAAGAAAGAAAGCTAACACTAGCAAACTAAGTGCACAGCTGAAAAAATTAGAACAATTAGAAGCAAATTCACCTAGAAGGATTGGACAGCAGAAAATAATCAAAATTAGAGCTGAAACCAATACAGTTGAAACAAAAGAACAATAAAAAATGATTAATGAAACAAAGAGCTGGTTTTATGAGAATGTAAACAAGATAGATAAAATCTTATCCAAACTAAACAAAAAGGAGAGAAAGATTAATACAAATCAACAAATTCAGAAATAAAAAGGGTACATAACAACAGACCCCAAAGAAATCCAGAGATTTATCTAGTATATTTTGAAAATTTATACTCCACGAAAAAGAAAAACTAACATAGAACTAAATGGAGAAATACTCAAAGAAATCTCACTAAAATCAGGAACTCGACAAGGATGTCATCTCTCCCCTCATCTATTCAACATAGTTGTCAAAGTTTTAGCTAAAGCATGAAGAGAATGAACATAGACTAAAGGAATACAAATTGGAAAAGAAGAAGTGAAACTATCTCTACTTGTGAATGATATGATTGTATATATAAGTGATCAACAAAATCCTACCAGGAAACTTCTACAGCAGATAAACACTGTAGAGAGCTGCATGCAGCCGCGCCTTAAAGATGGCACTGGCTTCCGCACTCCTGGCTTCCGCACTCCACCTTCCTGATGGTGAGTGCTCTCAGTGATAAACAACTCCATATTTGGCTAAAGCTAATTATCTGGCTTGCTTCTGCGTACCTGGGTTTATCAGTAGTGCCCATGTGGTGTACTAGGATTGGCTGCCCAGAGGCTATTTAGTCCTTGACCAGGTTTCCAGAGGGTTGTCAGAAGAAGATTGGTCAATGTTCCTGAATAAACTATTGAAAGAAGAGCCTGGTGTTGCGTCTTCATTGCTGGTCGAGGTGGTCGGGACAAGTGATGGCTCGTATGGACTCTACTCTCAAAGAAGGCTCAGAACTTTCTGTGGTCAGGGCAGTGCACTGGTAAGTTCCTAGGTAAGGTGGGAATCTGCAGTAAAAGTGGGTAGAAAAGTTCCCAGATAAGGTGGGAAACCTTGTCAAAAGCAGGAAAAAATTTTGCTCTTCTCTGTAGATAAAGAGAGAGCAGGACAAAAAGCTCATCAGCAGGTGAATTGAAAGCAAAAGCAAGAGATTACATAAGAGGTTATTAGATTTGTTATGGGCGCTTCTCCATTGCACCCAATTTTTTGGCTCTTAAGGAGCTGCTTCATTAAGGTTTTTCTGGTAGCAGCATTTTCTGATTTTGCTCCCTTTGCTAGCAGCTGGAGAGTTTTGCGGGCTCCTCTGCCATATTGAAAAGCCACCAAAAGGGCAGACTCAGCAATTAAAGTGATACCAACATTTTAAAAGCTCTTTGGGTTAACTTTTGTTGAGCTAACTGCAGAAGGACAATTGATTGCTAAGTCTACTAAGTTAAGCAAATGCATATACTTTAAAGATATCTTGACTCTGAAATCAGTTTATAAGCATATGTTGATTTGGAAAAGAGTTTCTGTTTTTATCTCCACACAAGATCAAAACCTGTGGATTAGTTCTAGGCAAATGTGGTTCCATTTGCCAAGGCCACCTGAAACTAATAAGAGGTTGTCTTGAGGATCAGCGCTGAAGTGAGGCAGTAGAGAATGGCCAGTCCACCTTAGAAATGTTACAGGAAGAGAGATTAGAAAAGGCAAGCAGTGAAAAGGGACAGAGTAAAAAGGGAGAGTTAAACCCGGACCTTGCTGATACAGAAACTCCTGAGTCTAAAAACTCAGAAGAAGAGCTGCTGTCACTCATAGAACAGATGAAAAGGACAAGGGTAAGAAAAAAGAAAACAAGGAAGGAAAAAGAGGATCCAGATAGAGGAGAATGCTGCTCATTCCCAGCATGTCAAGTTGTGCCTTCCGTTCTCCCTCCCTATGTGGAAGGTGGGGGTGGAATTTCAGGGCACAATTTCAGTCTTGGGGTATGGAAGGCAGTCAGAACTAGGCTGGTGCCCTTGCCTCTTAACCATCCATGGGCTGAGTCTCTTGGAAAGGGAGTCTCCCCTCTCACTGAGTCTGTCTTCTCACAGCCTACCTCTGGGGGTTAGAACAGATGAGTTTTAAGTGAGAGCAGGTGAGCCTAAGTTGTTTATATTTGAGCCACCTGGAGAACTTCCACCTGTGTGCTCTGCCTTGGGTATATGTTTGAGCCTGAGATGCTCAGTAAGAGGCATTCAGCATTCTTCCTGCACAAATGGCCCAGCAGTCTTGTAGGTCTAGTCATTGTGTCTTTAAATCTCCAGGCCTGGGAGGCCAGTCTACTACTGTGGCTGTTGCCATGAGTCATACTGTGCATACTGCTCAGACCTTGAATAATTTTCTGCCAATGTAGCACAAGCCCTGGATGTACAAAAGGGCATTAATGCTCAGCTAAAGGGAGGCTTGATGGTAGTCAACCAAAGGATTGACCTGGTCCAAGAGCAAATTGACACCCTCTGGCAGATTGCCCAATTTGGCTGTGAATGGAAATATGCTGGACTTTGTGTGACTAGTATACAATATAGCAATTTTACCCATGCTGCAAATTTGTCTAAGCAATTGTCCAGTTATCTTTTAGATAATTGGATGGGAGAATTCGACAACTTGATGGAGCAGTTGAGAGTGGCTATCGCCACGGTGAACTCGACCCTGGTGGATGCCAGACTGGCGGAAGTATTATTCTCATGGATCTCTGATGCCATGAACCATCTTAAGGAGTAGGCAGGTATAGGAGCCTTGATGGGCCTTCTGGTGTTGGCCTCCTTGGTGTGCCTGTGGTGCATCTGCCAAATTAAGGCTTCCCAGTGTTGCAGTTCATCCATTATTATTCAAGCCTTTACAACCGTTGAAGCAGGACAGTCCCCTTATGCTTGGCTGGCTACCTTAAAGGATTAATTTTTCTAGGCACAGGATGCGAGGCTTGAGAACTGCACTTGGGACCCACTGAGACTTGGGCCCCAAGAAGAGCATGCCTGATTTCATGTGGGTTGATACCTTGAGTCCCACCTCTGTGAAAAAGGGTAACGGACGGGTCTGGTACTCATCAGGTGGATGACAACTGAGTGAAGATCAGTACAATGTCCCTGGTACACTCTACAGAGATCAGGCCCCTACTCTTGCCTGTTGCTATAATGTAAATAAGGGGGAACTGTAGAGAGCTGTCTGCGCCTTAAAGATGGCACTGGCTTCCGCTCTCCACCTTCCCGATGGTGAGTGCTCTCAGTGATAAACAACTCTATATTTGGCTAAAGCAAACCACAACCAATGAACAGTATGCAATCTGAAGCACCTTGTACTGGCACCTTGGACCCTATTTGCTCCAATAGAACACCTGACCCATTATTGTTTTGGGGTTGCGGAAAGCGGATCTGCCTAGAGTGGATATTGAACTAACATACCTTGGGACCTTGAGACCTCCTGTCCTTGTTGAGGGAGGAGATATGTAGATGAGGTGAATAGAGAGTGACTTGGAGGATTGGACCAGGAAGGGAGTTTGACCAAGGGGATACATGAAAGGTAAATTAGACTCTATACATAATAATAAAAAAATCTCAAATCAATGAATAAGTTAGAAGAATTGTGGTTGAGAAAAAAATGATAATGTAAATAAAGTTATAGAAGATCCACTTTACTATTATTATTTAACATAAAAAGATAATTGAACTTAAAGCATATACCACACTTCAAACAAAACCAAAAAATTGGAAATATTATTGTCACAGCGAACAATCAAAACTGTTTATTACTCTCATTGTAGGTTGTGTTACTAGTAATATTTTTACTCATGCATATTCACAGTCTTGAGATACATATGGTCATAAGCCACAATGTGAGTGGTGGAGGTGAGTCTGGGTTTTTTTCAAGACTAACAAATACTGTTAACTGATCAAGCAACTATTCTATCTGAACTGATTTTTCTTGATTTTTTGCCTTGTGGTACATAGAGCAGTGTAGAGAGCTAATTTGCTCAACTGAATATTACATTAAAATGAATCTACTGTCCAGTACCCAAGATCTCTATTAATTTTTTTATAATGTTCAAAAAGAACAAAATCTTCTTCATCAGATCAGAACATTCAGTAAAGTAGGAAAATATAAAATTAACATGCAAATATCAATAGCCATCCTATATACAAATGACAAATATATCAAAAGAGATATCAGGAAAATAATCTTGTTCACAATTGACTAAAAATTATATTAATATAAGTCAAAACATGGAAGCAAAGGACTTGTACAATGAAAAGTTTAAGAGATTTTAAAAGGCAATTTAAAAGGAGAAAGAAATGGAAATACACTTTCTGGTGTTAATTGATTGACAGGGTTAATATAATATGAGAAAGCCACTCTGTCAGAAGCAATGTAGAAATTCTACATAATCTCTATTCAAAGTTCAATGTAATTCTTCACAGAAATTGAAAAAAAATCTTACATTTCATATGTAATTACTAATGCTAGAGAATAGCCAAAAAAATACTGTGCAATAAAAATATCTGTTGTGGGGCTAGATTATCCCAGATTACAGTTATTCAACAGGACCATTGTAATAGAAACAGTAAGGCATTAGGAAATAAGACTTATTTGTCAGTGGGATAGATTTGAGGACTGAATATACTGAGATTTTAAATAGGTAGATAATATGCAATGGAGAAAAGGCATATTAAACATATTGTGCTGGTCAACCTCAGTAACTCCATGTAGAAAGAAACTGAATTCTTATTCTTCACCCAGCACAAAACTCAACTCCATTCTGATTTACCTGCTGTTTCTTGTTGTCTTGTAGCATGGAGATCCTGTAGCTTTGGGTCTGCAGATCCAACTGCTTCAAGTGCTCCGGCATTTCATAAGTGATGTTGATGTTTGTGTGGTATAATTCCTAGGCCTGGTTATGGGCCTGTTTGTAGCTGGAATGATCCACCCTTCACATTTTCCATGTTGTCACCACTAAGTTAAGTTCTGTAGCACTGCCCCAGTGAACTCATCCAATATAGCAGACAGAAAGGAGTTAGACCAGTTCTGCTCTCATACCTCCTGGTCCAGCTCTCCTGTACCTGCACAATCAGGATCTGCTCTACTGTTTTAACCAGGAAAAGTACAGATCTTACTGTCCAGATTGGTTGCAGTGAGTGACAGGCAGGGTCACCTCTTTCATTTTCATGTCCTTGAGACTGTCTCTCCTGCATGACACAGGTGGCAAGAGGTAGGGGACATATTTCCCTCAACTATGCTTCTCCATGGCAAATGAGTGGAAGAACAGCAACAGCTCTTTATATAAAGACCTTCAAGCAGACCAATAACTTATTACATTGATTACATGATTTATGGACTAAAGGATATAATGTGTATCTCACTGGGCCATACTCTAGCTTCCACTCTGATATTTGTTTTTGTTGTTTTTTGTTTGATTGGTTTTGCTTTTATTTTTAAATTTTGTTGTTTTGCACAGCAGAGGTTAAAAGGGCAGAGGGCAGAAGTGAGGGAATGGATAGGGAGAGAAATGGCCAGGACCCAAATCCAGCATATGCTTTAGTTAGGCCATTTTAGCTTAGCCATTTTAGTTTATAAGTTAGTCATTTTAGTTCATAAGCTAAATCTTTGTTTCTCACATTAGTTAGCCATTTACCAGAAACCATGTGACATGCCCTAGGCTTCCAGGAATAGCTTTATCTTCCTGTTAGTTAAGAAAACCTGCACAAATAAGATATTCCTGGGTTAGGATGCATAGCAACCCTTTCCCACATGACCCTTTGCCCTGCTGACTTCCCTGTCTGTTTACTATATAAATGTCCTGAGAACAATAAAAATATGCAGCTTGAAATAAACACGGGCTGTTGGTTCTTGAGTCTCTTGTCCCTTCTTTCCTCTCCTCCAGGTTCTGGGTCCCCATTTGCTCATCCTGCTGGTAGGGAGAGGATTGAAATATATAATTTGAAATCTGAAAAGAATAGATATAGAGGTTTGTTGTTTTTTTTTTTTTTTTAAAAAAAAAAAAACACAAAAAAATCCATAAATTCCAAATAGCTAAAAGACATCAGTATAATACATGGTCTTTTCCATATGATAGATGAGAAGTTAGGAAATAAATATATTTAAGCACATGGTTCAATGACATCCTGAAGTGTAACCCTATACTATAGGCCTAAATAACCTCAACTAATTAAATAAACCTCAGGAAAATATGAAGTTCCTGTAAAACAGATGACACAACAAATGCAAGGAAAACACAGCCTATAGAATGGTAAAATTCTTTTTCAGATGTATGTGTGACATATCCAAAGACCTCAAAGGCAAACATCAGGAAACAAAACCAATTAAAATGAAAGTCATGGCTAAACAGATTTCTTAAAAGACAAAATACAAATGACGTAAAAAAAAAAAAAAAACATGTAAAGTATATTCTGGACTCTTATGTATCAGGGAAACTCAAATCAAAATCACTTTGTGATTTCATCTTACTTGATTCAGAATGGTTAAGTTCTACGGAACAAATGAAGACAGATGCTGGTATAAATTAACAGAATGGGAAATACACATTTACTACATTAACTAATGATGGGAGTGCAAACTTTTCAGAAGTAAAGCAAAAATGTTCTATGTTTTTTCTTCTTTTCTGACATTATCTTTGAATTCCTAGAGATATATGCTACATTTAGAATTCCCATTAAGGTCATGAAATCAGCAGGTGATGATAGGGAGTGCACTTCAAAGGACAGGAAACACAACATTGTGATATCAAACATTAAACATGGACAATAAAAGAGAATGAGTTAAATGGAAAGGAGATTAGAAGGCCAGATAAATATGGGATAAGGGAAGGAACAACTAACCAGATACAAAGAAGAAACAGTCTTGGGTGAGAAAGGTATCAACAATGAATCAGGGAGAAATCAGAGAAGATGAAGAATATTATTAAAACATACTGTAAGTAGTTTTTGAAAACTAACAAAAATGAGAAAAATGTGCAGTAAAAAGGCAAGAAAAATCAAATAAAAGTGACCTGACTCTCATCATTTAATTAATTTAAATATTAAAAGTTAAAATCTGTGTACTAGTGATTTGCTTGTAAATGTTAAGATTTGGAACATATGCCCAATATTTAGAATTTCTTAAGTTCTAACTTCTTGGTTTTTATTTGTTTGTTTTCCACATAGAATTTTTCTATGTAACCTTGGCTGTCCTGGAACTTGCTCTGTAGACTAGACATGCCTTCATCTCATAAAGACTCATTTGCTTCTGCCTCCCAAGCCTGCAACTAAAGGAACCCACATGCAAGTTCTAAATTTTTTTTTATTTTTACTTATTTATTTATTTATTTATTTATTTATTTATTTATTTATTTATTTTCATAAAATAAAGTTATTTCCCTCCACTTATCTCCTTTTTCTCCCTCTTTTACCCCTTCCAATTTATCCTGGTCAGTCTTCAGTCTCCTCTCTATCTCCTGTCCTCTCCCCCAAAAGGGCAAGAAGTCCCAAGGTGAATCGATTTGGCATCCACTCCAGGCAGATCTGATTTCCTAACTTCAAGACTGGGTTAGAAAATGTGATTTAGTATAGAATCCTGTCAGTGTGCTCTAATACTCTCATGTACTTTTACTTTTTAACACTTTTAATTGTGCTGTTTAAAAGTGAAGATGAGACAAATATTTTAATATACTTAATGGATAACTGTTATAAATGTACAACAAAAATGTCTTAAAATGAAACAAAATCTTAAACCCTTATTAGGCAATTTTGCAACATTAGCTTTAAATTTTCAAAAATAATTATAGGCCAGTTGCTATATTATGTAGAAATAGAGTACAATAACTATAGAGCTAAGGGCTGAATTCAAAGAAGAATAGAGAACATAATAATAAGAATGAAAATTGTGTAATCTGTTGACAGTTTTAATTTATCAAAAAATTATTGCTGAAAAATAACTTTTTAATACATATCTAATAGATTTTCTCAAGGTTTGTTCTATCATGAGCAAAAAAATGGCTGTCTTTATATGAGAATTTCTTAAAGAATAACATTAACAAGGTATGAGTATGAAGACAAAATTATCCTGAAAGTCCTGAAAGCCAGGCAGAAAGTTCAGAGGTATGCATTTCATTTTTAGAGTACAATTTTGTTATATTTGTATGTAGTAATAAGACACCTAAAAATTTCTATGGAAATCAGTTCTACATAACTGAGCACTTTGCTCAGTTAACAGTTTAGATCCTAAGAAATACATGAGAATATTTATAAAGTGATACATACTCTGAGGACAGAAACCAGAAACAAGTCCTATTGTTCTATTGTTATTAGAAAGAAAATGTTCTGAGTGCCTCAAATCTATATGATAGTTATACATACAAACATTAACAATTTATACTAACTATTTTATCATTTTAAATCATGTGTAGGTATGTGTCTGCATGTGGGTATGTACAAATGACTGCAGAAGCCTGTGGAGGCCAGAAGTATAGGATCTTCTAGAGCTGGAATTACAGATGTCAGTGAGCCTCCTGAAATGGATGCTGGAACCACCTTAAGTCCTCAGGAAGAACAGCAAGTTCTCTTCAAAGCTGAGCCAACTTTCTTGCCCTTAAATTTATTATAACTAGATGGTATAATGAGATAATGCTCAAGGTAAGTAAATTATCCTTTTTCTCCGTATCATTTAACTAGAGTTATTAAGCATTGTCATTGAAGACAGCTATCATAATTTCAATTGCTTGAAATTCTTTTTTCTTTTAAATAAGGAGTTTAAATACATGAAGATAATTATGAAGAAATTTTAGGAATATGTTTTATACCTGATATCCACAGAGTAAAACAAAAGAACAAACCAATATTTGATAAAATATTGTTCATATCAAAAAGAAAGTTCTATGACCTCTCTCTGTCTCTTGTTCTGCTCTGAGTTTCTGTTTTTATTTCCATGAAATATAAGAGGAAACTTCACTGACAATGGCTGGACCAAGTACAGATCTATGAATATGGTAGAATATGTTAGTATGATTAGCAGAACAATAGGATTTGGTTTTCCCCAAGGTCCTTGGCTTATCTATTCTCAAGTTGTATGCCACTTGAGTAGTGTTAGGTAATTTCTATTTCATAGAATATGATGTAGATCTAATCACATATCAGTTGGTTACTCCAGCAAGCTTTATGTCTCTATGTCACAGTTGCAGGTCATCATTGAGGATCCAAGGTCTTATAATTGGGTTGTTTTCATTTCTCTGTTGGTAAGAAGTACAGTAGCTTTCAGCATTATAAACACTAGTCAGTAGTTGTGAAGGCTCCATGTTGGCACCAATAAACTATATTCAATAAGATATAAATGTATCTTTAACAATAGGGCCTTGCCTTGCTTTTAGTTTGTGAGAAGCAGCCAATAAGCAATACAATAGCGTGAGTAGTTAGAGGTTTTCCATTCAACCTCTTTGGCTGACAACTAGACTATATATAAAGCATTCTTAGAAAAACATGCTTAATTTGTTTATAAAATGTCACTTGTGACATTATCTCCTAGGTTTTTGGTGATATAATTTAGATAAATATTTTTTATGAATATATTTTAGGAAGCTTCTACTACATTGTATTTCCATATGTCATCTCAAATGGCCTGGAATTTTACCTTATATCTCTAATGTTCTCTCTACTACCGGCCTTTTGTTGTATTATCTTCCCATCCTGATTATCCCAACCATCCATGATAATACATCTCTCTCTTATAGTATCATACAATTCTCTCTTCAGTACCTTAGTATATATATATATATAAAACCTCTGTAGTTATATGAATTATAGTCCTATTATTAAACTCCAAACAGCTAATATCCACATGTAAATTAATACATGCCAAATTTGTTATTTTTGATCTGGGTCACCACACAAATGACTTTTTTTTATATAACTCCATCTATATACCTGTGAATTAAATAATTCTTTAACACTTGAGTAACATTTCATTGTGTAAAATTTTCATATTATTTTTACCTATTCATCCATTGACTGGCATCTAGGCAGTTTCCAATTTTTGGGAGATAAGCAATTAACACAGTTGGTCACATGTCTGTATAATATAAGGTATAATATTTTGATTATAGGTTATAGATTAAGAACAAGAGAGGTAGATTTTGAGTTAGATCAATTTCCTGCTTCCTGAATAACCACCACGCTCTTTTCCATATTGGCTATAGCAATCACTCATACCAGGATTGAAAAAGTGTTGCCCTTACTTCACATTCTTACCAGAATGAGATGCCACTTGCTTTGGTTGATCTTAGCCATTCTGAGAAGGATAAAATGAAATCTCAATGTAGTTTTCATCTATCTTTCCTTGGTGACTAAGAAAGCTGACTATTTCTTGAAGTTCTTCTCAGCCATGTTTTACTTCTTTAGATAAGTTTTGTTTACATATGTACTCAATTTTTAAATTGGGTTATTTGGTTTGGTCGATATTTTTATTTTTTTTAATATTTTAGGTATTATCCCTGTATCAGATATTTACTTAGTAAATTTTTTTCTATAGAAGCTTTTTAGTTTTATGAGGTCCAATTTATTGTTGTTTTTTCCCCATTTGGTTCGTATGCTAACATTGCCACATTGAGAAAGTAAGTCCTTTTTCATGCCAATGAGTTCAAGGCTATTCTTCAATTTCTCTTCTATAAGGATCAGAAAACCTTTCTTTGAGGTTATTGATCGAGTTGGTGTAGAGTTTTCTGCAGAGTGATCAATAAAAATTGATTTGTATTCTTTTACATTTAGCTGTTCAGTTTGAAGAAGAGCAGAAATTGTGCAATATAACATAACTTTTCTAGTGTACAATTATGGTTACTTTATCAAAATCAGGAGTCAATAGTTATATGCACTTATGTCTGAATCACTATTGGACAATGAGTCTATTTTTATGTCAACTCAATGCTGTTTTTGTAACTCTGTCTCCATAGCACAATTTAAAATTGGGAATGGTCACTACTCCATAAATTTTACCTTATTTAAAATTGTTTTAGCTTTCTTGAGTCTTTTGTATTTCAGTATTTGAGAATTTTTTTGGTAATTTTCATCATCTGATATTATCTTCAATTTCTTACAGTGTTTATAATACAAGTCTTTCATTTAGTTTATTGGTTAGAATTACTCAAGATGCTTTGTTTTTTAAGGTCATTCTGAAAGTTATTTTTAACATTTATTCCTCAATACATTTGTTATTTGTACATAGGAAAGCTACTAATTAGGGGTATTAATTTTGTATCCTGTTATTTTGTTCTGTTTTTCAGCTGTACATGATTCCTGTTAGAATATTTTAGGGTCATTTATGGATCCAATCATATTATCCATAACTAAGAATACTATGAATTCTTCCTTTTGAAATTTTATCCCTGATTCAGAAATTTAATCATTTACTCTATGTTTTAATTGAGTTAAATCCATTATCATTTAAGATTAAAATGAGGAATTTGAACTTAGTTATAAATTTGTTTTTTTTTTTTTAATTCTAGTAGTCTTTATTACTGTTACTTTTTTCTTTTTCTCTGAATAGTTTTCAGTGTTTCCTACTTTGCTATTTTGGACATGACAGTTTCTTTTAATTTATCATTTATTTATCTGTAATTTGTTTAGACTATACTCCGTCCTGGTTTTATACATTTTAATGGGCGTCATTTAACATTTCCATACCCATAAAAGCTATTTAAGGCAATTTAAAAACAGAAATTAAGTCACCTCACAAGACTTAAACTAGCATTTGAGTAATTCTTCAAAAAATAACATAAACAAGCCTTAATAATTAGCAAAATATTGAAGTAATGGCCTGAATCTTCCTATAATATACTGAAACAAAACCAGAAATCAGCAACTAGATAAAACACTAAAATATAACAAATGCTTGAGGCTGAGAAATAAACTATTGAATTCAAATTGGATTGGTGGAAGACCATGAAAGAATTTTCATTTAAAAAAAATTTAAAAATGCTCAACTATAAAAGCATACACATACAACCAACATCATAAAAATGTGTGCATCTTATATTAGAAATATACATATATGCATGTAATAACAATTACTAAAATAAGAAGGCAAGCATTTGAAATAGAACAAAAAGACTACAGAAAAGAATTCTAAGGAAGGAAAGAAGCAACAGAAATTATGTAATTATGTTACAACCTCAAAACATAAAAACTATAAAAAGTAGATAAGAAAAGTTACAAAAAAATAAGTGCATGTTACCATTATCTCTGAAATATAGTCATGAATGTCCTAAGAAAATAGTAAATGCCTAAAAAATATATATGCATATATATATGTGTGTTTAAGTTTTAAAAATCTAAGATTAAATACCTCAATTATATATCATAATGCTATCAAAATACAGGAAGTAACAAATCTAAGTTAAAAATATGGTAAGACACAATAGATATCAATAGAACTAATAATAAATATTATTAATAAATGTAGTAAGTCTATGAGTAATATTAGAATAAAATTTTAAAAAAAATCTGTGATATCATTCATAGTAATATTTCTTGAAAAGATTATTGTGATAGAACAATTCCTGTGTAATCTCACCAAAATAGTGTAAGGAAAATAGAGTGAGGAGACACAAGTTAATAAAATTAAAAATAGGAAGAAAATTGTTCAAATAGCCTCTCAGAAATAAAAATAATTTCTGAAAAAAATAATCAAGTAACAAAAACAGCAAACACAAGCAATTTATATTATAACAAATATAAAGTCAGAAAAAATAGGTACACTATTATATTCACTACACTTATGAAATTTTAAGTAAGTACATTTAAACAACTGAAACAGGCAGGTAAAAAGAATAAATCATTCCTTAAATGTCTGGTCACAAAACAAAGTCCTGAATAGATTTCATGTTGAATTATACCCAACTTTCTAGGAATATTTAATACTAAATTATTCAAATGTTTTGTTGTAACAAGAAAGGGAGAAATTTTATCTCATTTATTTTATTGTGACAGTAATATTCTGATTACAAAATCAGATAAACACAATTAACCTGCAGATCAACCTCTATAATGATCTCAAATGAAGAAGTTTCAAGATAATACTGTTAAACTATTGTAGTGGTCATATTTGAGGAATCTCATACCTGACAAAATGGTTTCCTCTCAGAAATGCATGATTGGTTTGCCATATACAAATCAATAGATGTAATACACTTTGTAAATAGACTAACAGCTACAAATAGCATGGCTGAGTCACTATATACATAAAGGACATTTGTTGTCAATGTTCAACACATCATTTTAATAAACTTACAGACAAAAGCTGAAGTAGATGAAACATACCTCACCATAAAAAACGTTACATGTAAGAATGTAAAAAGCATTATGGTAAATAAATTGAACCTGAGTCAATTTCATTGTAAATTGAAATATAGTCATGAATGTCCTAAGAAAATAGTAAATGCCTAAAAAATATATATGCATATATATATGTGTGTTTAAGTTTTAAAA
This sequence comes from Sigmodon hispidus, assembly GCA_004025045.1. Lineage (NCBI taxonomy): Eukaryota > Metazoa > Chordata > Mammalia > Rodentia > Cricetidae > Sigmodon > Sigmodon hispidus. Next base: position 43,422 of record PVIH01011860.1, on the reverse strand, counting down.
ATCTAAGATTAAATACCTCAATTATATATCATAATGCTATCAAAATACAGGAAGTAACAAATCTAAGTTAAAAATATGGTAAGACACAAAAACAATTTTCCTTAAAATTCTAGGTACATACAAGCATGCTTATTCTCTGTACTCATTCAAGATAATGATTGAAATTTGAGAACAATAGGAGAAAAGGATCATAAAAGGGACAAATTTGGATAAAAATAAGTGCTATTATTCGTTTTGGCAGAAAATATGATTCTATTCTTAAGTATCTTACATTGATTCTGCAAAAAATCTTCTAAATCAGGTGAACACTAATATAGTAAGACACATAATAGCTTTTAAGTACATGAACAAATATTTTAGTAAAGAAAATATATATAAGAAAAAATACTCCATTAAACAAGGCCTCATAAAAAAATCTGAAAAAAAAACCTAAGCAGGAGGAAAAAGACAACTATAATAAAAATTGCATGATACCATAAATATAAAATTGGAGAAAGTACTTGAGGATAGAAAGAGTTCCCATGGTTTTTGATTGTCATAACTAATATTGTGAAATTGGCAACACTACAAGAATTAATCTACAGACAAAAACAATTTTCCTTAAAATTCTAGTGAAAGACTTTATAAAACTAGAAAAAGCATTCTTAATATTAGTTTGAATATAAAAAGGTGAGACCCCTGTTCAGAAGAGAGTCAGAAGCAAGCACCTGGTCCTGGGCTGTGAGTTCAGAGAATCTCTCTCTGGAATCGGGGTCACAATTAAGGGTCTGATCTTAGACCCTTGCTCACAGACAGGCCCTAGAATTTAGCTGAGAGGGGCCTCCTCCTATGACCCATAAAAGAAGGGACATCACAAGGCCAGGCCATACCTCCAGGGTGAACTTCATCATTAGCAAAAGACTGAGGCCTTTGAAACTCAGACCCATGACAAGAGCAGAGTAAGAGAATAAATAGACCCCTTGTTTAGAGCAGTGAGGAGACAGACAACCACTCTAGAAACAACTGAATAAATGCTGACAAAATTGTGAACCACTGAAGCCATAAGAAGACAGTAGTACAAAAATATAAAGAAAAACAAGGAACCACCAGAAGTAAATAGTGGTTCTACAACTAAAAGACTTGAGCAGACTAATGCTGAGAAAATAGGAGGAAACAACAGCACACAACACCTTTATGAAGATTTTGGAAGCCTTCAAAGAGGATAGAAAGAAGGTCACTTAAAGAAATAAAAGAAAATACAAACAATAAAAAAGAAAAAGATGAACAAATCCTTAAAAGAAAAACAAGAAAAGAACTACAAAAATGAAAGAAACATTCTAAGAAGTAAAAAGTGAAATAGAAGCGATAAAAAAGAGAAAATGGCGAAAAGATAGAAAGAGAAAATCTGAAGAAAACAGCTGGAACTGAAGATAAAAACATAACCAATAGAATCCAAGAGATGAAAAAGAGAGTCTCTGGACTGGAAGACTCGATACTGGAAATAGATACATCAGTCAAAAAAAAAAAGCTACAAAAGAAAAAAAAAATCTATAACACAAAACATTCAGGAAATTTGGGACAACAAGAAAAGACCTAACCTAAGAATAATAGAAATAAAAGAAGAAGAATACCAGCTAAAAGGTATAGATAATGTATTCAATAAAAACATAGAAGAAAAATTTCCCAACTTAAAAAAGGAAATGCCTGTAAAAAAACAAGAGCTCACAGAACACCTAATAGATTTGACCCCCTAAAAAAGTCCTCATGACACATAATAATCAAACAGTAAAACATACAAAACAAAACAAAAAAAAATTGTAAAAGCTTCAAGAGAAAAGGGACAATTTACCTATAAAGGCAGGCCCATCACAACCACACCTAAATATTCAATGAAAGCAAGAAGGTCTTGGGCAGAAATTATACAGACACAAAAAGATCATGGCTGCCAACCTAGACTACTATACCCAGCAAAACTACCAATCACAATAGATGAAGTAAACAAGATATTTCATGAAAATGTAAGATTGAAACAATATCTATCTACAAATCTGGATATTCAGAAAGTATTAAAGAGAAAACTCCAACCTAAAGATCTGAGATACACCCTGAAATGACAATCAATAATTTCACAGAAAAAAAGACCAGAGAAAGGAAATACATACAAGCTACCACCAAAAATACCATGAAATATGAATAAGTGGTCACTAATATCCCTTAAAATCAATGGACTCAATTCACCTGTAAAAAGAGACACACTAACACGATGGATACAAAAACAGAAGCCATCCTTCTGCTGCATATAAGAAACAAACCTCACCTTAAAGATAGATAAAGGCTCAGAGTAAAGGGTTTGGAAAAGATTTTCCAATCAAATGGTCCTAAGAAACAAGCTGGAGCTGCCACCCTAATATCTAACAAAGTAGACTTCAAACTAAAATCAATAAAAAGAGACTGGGATGAACATCATTTATTCATGTGAAGAAAAATTGATCAATATGAGATTTTAATTTTGAATATTTATGCCCCTAATATGAGGACACCTATCTATGTAAAAGAAACAATACTAAAGCTCAAATCCCACATCAATTTTCACACCCTAAGAGTGGGAGACCTGAATACCCCATTTTCACCAGGGGCTCAACAGAGAAATAAGAAGTCTCATAAAGATTATGATACAAATGTATTTAATAATATTTACAGAAGCTTCCACCCAAATCTAAAGGAATATTCATATTTCTCAGCACCACATGGAGCTGTCTCTAAAATTGACCACATGATTGGTCATAAAGAAAATATCAATAGAGGCAAAATAATCCCTTGTGTCATATCAGAAAACCAGGGCCTAGAGTTAGTGTTCAACAACATCAAAAATCACAGAAACCCTACCAACTCATGGAAACTAAATATCACATCACTGAACCACCTCTGCGTCAAGGAAGAAATTAAGAAAGAAATCAGTTTTCCTAGAATTTAACAAAAATGAATCTACAGTATCCCCAAACTTGTGGGATACAATGAAAGCAGTCTTAAGATGAAAATTCATAGCACTAAATATCTATATGAAAAACCTAGAGAAATCCCACACTAGAGAACTAACAGCATAGATGACAGCCTTAGAACAATTAGAAGCAAACTGACCTAGAAAAAGAGAGCAGGAAAAATTCAAACTTTGGGCTGAAATCAATAAAACTGAAACAAAAAGCACAAGACAAAAAAATCAATGAATCAAAGTGTTTGATCTTTGAGAAAGTCAAAAGATAGACAAACTCTTATCCAAACAAGCCAAAAGGCAGAGAGAATATTCAAATAAAAAATTAAAAATGAAAAGGGGGTCATAACAAACAGACCCCCAGGAAATCCAGAGAATCATCTGGTCATACTTTGAAAATCTATACTCCATATCTACCACTGTCCCCCTCCCCTTCTCCCTTAGCCTTCCCTCTACCCCATGATAGTGGTAGATATGGAAAAGAACTTTATAAATAAAAAGAGAAAACAAGCAAAATCAAATAAATAAATGACAAGAAAGAAAATAAAATTCTTAATAGTTAAAAAAAAAAAAAGAAAATCTATACTCCAAAAAAGGAGATCTAGAAGAAATGGGCAGCTTTCTGGAAAGGTATCATTTACCAAAATCAAATCAAGGTCATATTAAAGAACTAAACAATCCTATAATAACAAATTAAATTGAAGCTGTCATTAAAATCTTCCAAATAACAAAAGCCCGGGTCCACATGGTTTCCATGCAGAGTTCTACAAAGCATGCAAAGAAGTGCTAATATCAATTCTCCTCAAACTGTTCTATGCAGTGGAAACAGAAAGAATATTGACAAATACTTTTTATGAGGCCACAATTACCCTAATACCCAAGCCACTCAATGATGCAACAAAGAAGGGGAATTACATACCGATTTCTCTCATGAGTATTGATGCTAAAATTCTCAACAAAATTCTAGCAAACTGTATACAACAACATATAAAAAATGTCATACACCAAGATCAAGTAGGCTTTATCCAAAAAAATCTGTGGATGGTTCAACATATAAAAAAAAAAAAAAACAAATGTCATCCATCATGTAAACAAACTGAAAGAAAAAAAAAAAACACATAATCATATGCTTGGATGCTGAAGAAGCCTTAGACAAAATCCAATACTCATTTATGATAAAAGTCCTAGAGTAATCAGGAAAACAGAAAAACATTTAAATATAATAAGGGCTATTTACAAGAAGCTGATAGCCAACATCAAACATAATGGAGAAAATATCAAATCAATCACACTAAAATCAGGAACTAGACAAGAATGTTCTCTCTCTCCTTATTTATTCAATATAGTTCTCAGAGTTTTAGCCAAAACAATAAAAAAGCAAAAGGAGATTAAGAATACATAATTTGAAAAGTAGTGAAACTGTAAATAGAGATATATGCAGATGATATGATTGTATATGTAAGTGATCCACAAAATTTTATCAGGGACCTTTTACAACTGATAAACACCTTTAGCAATGTTGCAGGATACACATCTAACTCAAAGAAGTCATTAGCCCTCCTATATTAAAGGTAAAAGAGCCCAAATAAATAAGGGAAACATCACCCTGTATAATAGCTATAAATAGCATTAAATACCTTGAAGTAACTATAACCAAAGAAGAAAGAGATCTATTTGACAAAAACTTCAAATCACTGAAAGAGGAAATTAAAGAGACTATCAGAAAATGGAAAGACCCCCCCCCCCCGTGTTCCTGGATAGGTAGGATCAACATAGTAAAAATGGCAATTCTACCACAAGCAATGTACAGTTTCAATGCACTTCACATCAAAATCCCAACACATTTTTTAAAAACATTGAAAGAACAACACTCAATTTTATTTGAAATAACAGGATAGCGAGGATTGCCAAAACAATTTTGCTCAACAAAAAAAGCTCAGTAAGCATCACCATCCATGACTTCAAGTTGTACTATAGAGCTATAGTAATAAAAACAGCTTGGTACTGGCATTAAAACAGACTTGTGGATCAATGGAATCAAATTGAAGGCTACAACATTAACCCACCCACCAATGAACACCTGATCTTTGACAAAGAGGCCCAAAATATTCAATGGAAAAAATACTGTCTTTAACAAATGATGTTGGCATAGCTGGATGGTTGTGTGAAAAAAAAATGCAGATAGATTCAAGCCTATCACGCTGAGGAGCACTCAAGTCCTATTTAATCAAAGACCTAAACATAAATCCAGCTACACTGAACTTGATAAAAAAGAAATTGGAAAATACCCTCCAAAGCATTGGCACAGATGATCACTTCCTGAATATAACACCAGTAGCACAGATGCTGAGAAAAACAATCAATTAGTGGGATCTCCTGAAACTGAGATGCTTCTGCCAAGCCAAGGATACAGTAAATAAGATAAAATAAGGAATTGAAAAATATTTCTGTCTCTCTGTGTTTCTACAAGCTTACATACCCATCAATGTTAGTATTAAAGGCAACTAGCCTTGTACGCACAGAAACAGAAGATGTTCTGTGTCTGGTGTTATGGGATAAAGGGTACTGTTCACCACACCCTGCTTTCCCTGTGCTGGGATTAAAGGTGTGTTTGATCGACTCAGCTGTGTATCCTTGTATTGAAGGATCAAACAATTCCTGAGCTGTTGGCCTAGGATTTGACTGTTTGCTTTCTCCCCTAATATTCAGGTTTTATTATGTATGTAATATACATACTCATATAGATAAAGATATTTTTATCTTTACTATATTATACTGCAAAGCCATAATAAGGAAACACATTGAAAGCTTGTCCAAGGCAAATCAGACTTCTAGGACTGAAAGACAAATTCACATATCTCCAGAAAACTAACTTTGACAAAAATTTAAATAAACAGAATAAAGAGAAACAAATAAAAAGTGATGAACATGAAAATAACAGCTAGTGTTTTCAACTGGTTTTATTTAAACAGCTAAACTGAATGCATTCGAATTCTTCTTTGCATGAGATATTTAAGTTGAGTCCCTCACAATTCATGAAAACCAGGCTCAGTATTCAGCAGTGTGGATATATGATACACATTCAATAACACCTGAATATTGGAAAGAGAGAACCCAGTGAAATCATAGATAGACAGCTCAGAAAATTCTTAAACCTTGAATACCAAGATAAACAGCTCAGTCAGTCACACACACACACACACACACACACACACACACACACACACACACACCTTTAATCCCAGCACAGGGAGAGTTGAGGTGTGTGACCTCCAACCTTAGTCCCACAACTCCTAAGACAGGAATTCTGTTTCTGTGAGTACAAGGCTACATACTACCGTGGAAGGGTAAATAAGCATATAAGCACTTGTAGAAATCAAATAGAAGTGACGGGGGACAAGACATTGGTAGAAGCAACTGATAGAAGTAACCTGGAGCAAGCCTGAGGAAGTTCCAAGACAGCTGAGTGAGAATTGACTGTGTTGTTTTCTCTCTATGATAGTTCAACCTTTCCCTGATATTTGGCTCTGAGTCTCATTTGTGATACATTTGGTGCTCAACTTTGGAGCAAAAATCACCCCCACACACAAAAAAGCCACTTACTGGCTAGAACATTATGTGACCAGAGGAGTAATTATTCGCTGGTTGAGGTAGCCTCCAGCTTTAGGCAGACCCTAAACACGTGTTTCTGTTCCACTTTTTTCTGGATAAGTTTTTTTCAAACAGTAGCCTCTTTCTCCTGGTGGGTTGCAGGATCTTTCTCTTTCTGTACTCTCCCTTAGGCTGCTATCACATGAGGTAGCTGCCCCACTTCACAACCATTTGAACTAACTTACACAACTAAATTGGTAAGTAAAACAGATATTTTTTGAAGAGGAGATTTGTTTAAGACAAGGAAGGGTACCTGGTTTTTCTGCGATCGTTCTCTAGATGGTTTTATATTGAAACTAGTAGAGGGATGATAAACAAAGTGGATGGACTATCCTCATAAGTTCATTGTGCATATTTGCTGTTTGACTTCTATTTTATCATTACAGGAGACAATTAATGTTAATGCCAGGAAAGAAGTCTCTAAAATGTCTATTAAAAAGGAGCTCAAAGATATTCAAACACAAACAGAGGAGCATAAAGAACTGACCTCAGCAATATCATCTAAAACTACAGAAAAACAGTTTAAGTTTATTAGAAAGCCAACACTAATATACCCAGTAAGCATTAAAAGAATAAAACACGATAGTAATATTACAGAAGTTAACTGATCTCTGATACAAATGCTAAAACTAAAAAGCGTTAAAGATGTGACTGTGACATATGGGGTGCATTCACCATTTATAAAACAAATATTGAAATCCTGGTCTTGTTGTGATCGAATCACTCCTAAGGACTGGTTAGATATGGTTACTGCTGTTTTGAAACCAGGGCCACTTTTACAGTGGGAAACATGGTGGAAGGAGGAAGCTAAAATAATAAAACAAAGAAGCATAGCTAGGGGCATAGAATTCTCCCAAGACAAACTTCTTGGAGAAGAAGAATATTCTGATATTGAAAGGCAATCCCTATGCATGACAACAATAAATACATGGGATTATGTAGAAGAAGTGGGAAAGAAAACTGAATCATTCACAGAAATAATACAAAGCCCAACAGAAACTTTTACATAATTTTTTGCAGAGATTATCAGCACCAGTAAATAGGATAATAACAGATTCAAAAGCAAGGCAAATAATAATTGAATCCCTGGCATTTGAGAATGCTAATATAGAATGTAAAAAAAAAAAAAAAGACAATTAAAAGCAAGGTCAGCACAATTAGAGGATTGGTTCATGAAACTATTGATGTAGATTCTTATGAATGTAATGATAGGAGAGGTCATTTCTAGAGGTATAAGAAAAAGGCAAAATATTAAATGCTATAATTGTAGAAGGGTTAGGGTTAGGTCATATACAAATATTGTAATCAAGGTATGACCAGAAACAGTGCCTTTGAAAGAAATCACCACAAAACAATACCCCTCCCTCCTTGATTATGCAAGAGATGTGGAAAAGGTAGACACTGCACTAATGAATGTTGATCAAAAAGGGACATACAATATAAGCTTCTGCCTTCAAGAAACACACAAAGGGAGCTTTGAAAGCCCTCATATCCAATCCAGTGCAGTCTTACCCTGCTATAGTGGAGGATACACCTCCCGAGAACAAATAAAGAAATTAAATCCTATTTTAAAAAATACTATACTAAATGACAGAGAATTTATGCAGAAAGAAAAAAAACTCAGAAAAATTATAAAAAAAAATGTTCTAGCAAAAATCTATTAATGAACAAAGGCCAAAATTAAAATTACAAATAAATGATGTTATTATTGAAGATTTATTGGACATAGGGAAAGATGTATCAATAATTTCATCAGAGCCTTGTCATACAACAATGGAGCACACAGATTAACATTCCTCCAAACAAGGAAATGAAATATAAACTAACACATATTTCTGGGAGAAATATTAGAAGGTATTATGATAAAAAGTCACAAACTATCTAAGCTGTAAGAAACAAGACACAACAACTGTTGATCTTTCAAAGACACTGACAGCAATACCTTTAAAATGGCTAATAGATAAGCCTATGCAGATTAATCAATGGCCATTAACAAAAGAGAAATTTCAGGCCTTAGAGCAGCTGGTCCAGGAGTAGTTAAATGCTCAGCATGTAGAAGAATCAACAAGGCCTTACTCTCCAGTATTTGTTATTAAAAAGAAATCTGGAAAGTGGAGGATGATGACAAATTTAAGGTCAATAAACAAGGAAATCCAGTGAATAGATTCTCTGAAATTCCTTTGCCTTCTATTTTACCAAAGGAATGATCTATCATAGTTATTAATTTGAAAGACTGTTTTTTTCACAATACCCTTATACTTACAAGATAAAGAAAAATTTGCCTTTACAATGCCCATTTATAATAATTCTCAGCTTGTAAAGAGGTATCAGTGGGGTGTCCTCACTCAAGGAATCCTGAATAGCCCTACACTATGTTAGCATCTTGCACAAAAGCCAGTAGAGAAAATTTACAACCAATTCCCAAAGTCAATAATATATTATAATATATTATTATATTGATGACATCCTATTGGCAGATTTAAACAATGAGACCGAGAAAAAATATTTGAGGAAGTGAAAAAAAAATTGCCTGCTTGGGAATTACAAATAGTCCCTGAAAAAATACAAAGAGGAGATTCCATTAATTATTTAGGCTATAAAATAGACCTTCAAAAAATTAGACAAAAAAGGTACAAATCAGGAGAGACAGATTAAAGACTTTAAATGATTTTCAGGAATTACTAGGAGACATTGTTAATTTAACACCTATGATTGGAATAAAAAGTGCTGAACTGGATAATTTGTTTAAAACCATAAATGGTGACAAAGATTTAAATAGTCTATCAGAATTGTCAAATGAATTTGAGAGAGAATTGACTTTGGTAGAAAAACAAATATATGATGCACATGTGGATCCAGATCTTAGATATCTTACACTCTAAGCATTCACCTATGGGAATTTTAATGTAAAGGGAAAATGTTATATTGGAAAGGATATTTCTACCACATAAACAGAGTAAAAAATTAAAGATATGTGTGGAAATGATTTCTGAATTCATCTTTAAAGAAAAATTAAGACTTCATCAATTAATAGGAATAGGCACAGCAGAAATTTTTGTACCTTTAACTAATGAAGAAATTGACCAATTATGGATAGAAAGTGAACCTTGGCAAAAACCTGCAGTAATTTTTTGGGAGATATTAATAGCAAATACCCTCAAAGCAAAAGAATTGAAGTTTTAAAGAAAACTGATTGGATTCTTCTTTGCATTGTATGAGATAAACTGATTACTGGAGCCCTCACATTTTATACCAATGCAAATAGTCAGGAAACCAGGTTACAAATCAGAAAATATAAAGCTGAGATGTGTTTCTTGTATGCATCAGAAAGATGATTTCTGTCTCCACTGCTGGCAGATGCAGTTTTCTCCCCCTTCCCTCAAGACTGAGTTGTTCCTCTAGGGGGAGTGGGATTCAAGGAGTCAGTCCAAAATGTTTCTGATCCCAAGCTGTTCAGTGGTTGTGGTTTCCAGCTTTGGCAGGTTTGCTTTTTTTCTTGTTTGTTAGTTTGTTTGTTTAGAGTCCACTTATGAGTGAGTACATCCCCTGCTTATCTTTCTGAATTTGTGATACCTCACTCAGTAGGATATTCTCCAAATCCATCCATTTGCCTGCAAATTTTAGGGTATCATTTTTTCGGGACCATGGGACTACCTGCAGCCTGCCCAGGGATGGGATGGGGATTTGTGGAGAAGAATGAATGACCTGATGTGGTGGGAGGGGGTAGGGACCTTGAATAAGGATATACAAGGTTAGAAAATGTGATTTCTTTGTTAATAATAATAATAATAATAATAATAATAATAATAATAATAATAAAAAGGGGAAAAAGATATTCTCCAACAAAATGAAGGAGAATGTTGCACAGACAGTGTTGTCAAGATACCTCATTTGTCAATCAATCCTTTTGGGTGATTTGTGTTATATTATCACTAAATTATGTTCAATGTTGGTTCGTAATAGCATAGGTAACCTGATTGCTATTACTTGTTGTAGACATCACAGTCAATTGATACATCAAAAAAGTAGCTTTGGAAAATATACAAACATCTTGTGGAGATGCTGTTTCCAGTTTTGTCCAAAACAGTTGCTAAATATTCACCAGTTGCCCCAGAGAAGGCTCTGCTTTTCTCTTACCTTTTCTCAGATTAAAGGTATGTTTTTTAACTGTATTTGATAACTTTCTTTTCTCCTGAATTTATTAAAAAATAAAACATTAAAAAAAAAGAAAGATGGTTTCTGTATTTGTATCCATCGTGTTAGGTTGTGTCTCTTCATAGGTAAATTGGGTCCATTGATATTAAGGGATATTAATGACCAATGATCAATATTTCCTATCATTTTCGGTAGTAGCTTGTATTTCGTTTGGGGGGAGGGTTCTTTTGTGGGCTTATCAATTGTCTATTTACACCAGTGTTTCTGCTTTTCTTAGGTTGGATATTTCCCTCTAGGGCTTTGTTTAGGTTGGGATTTGTGGTTAGGTGTTGTTTAAATCTGATTATGTCATGAAATATCTTGTTTTCTCCATCTATGTTGATTGATAATTTTGCTAAGTACAGTAGTCTATGTTGGCATCCATGCACTCTTAATGTCTGTATTTTGTGTGACCAGAGCCTTCTTACTTTCATTGTTTCTATTAGGTGTTATTATGATGGATCTGCCTTTATAGGTGATTATTTCTTTGCAGATCTTAGTATTTTTTCTTTGTTCTTTAGGGGTTTTTTGTTGTTGTTTATTTTTAGATGTTTATTGAAAAATGTTTATATGCTTTTTTGCTGTATACTTTATAGTAATAATAATAGTAGTTATTATTATTATTATGAACAAAGAAGTCACACTTTTTATCCTCGCATATTCTTTTTTTTTGTTTTTTTTCCTTCTTTATTTTGTATTTATCAAAAAAAACAGTAAAAAGAATTTAAAATGCGGAAGAATTAACAATAACTATACAGAGGATAAGAATCATAAGCATGACTTATCAAGGGTGGAAATACAAATAAGATTGCTACACATATATTTTCTTTGTGTTCAGCTTTCCCTCTGAATTTTTTTTTTCATCCCTGTATATCCTTATTCAAGGTCTCTTCCCCCTCTCACCACATCTGGTCATTTTTCTTCTCTGCAACTCCCCATCCCCTCCCTTGGCAGGGAGCCGACAGTCCTATGGTCCCACTGACCCAATAATGCTTGGATCAGTCTTCACCTTGCATATTCTTATTTAAGGTCCCTTACCCCTCCCACCACATCAGGTAGGTTTATAGGCTTGATTATTATATGGTGATCATTTTTTTTTATGAGTCTATTCTATTTGGTGTTCTGTAGGATTCCTGTATTTTTATAGGCATTTCATTCTTTGGGTTGGGGAAATTTTCTTCTAGAATTTTGTTGAATATAATTTCTGTGCCTCTGATCTGATTTTCTTTTCCTTCTTCAATTTCAATTATCCTCTGGTTAATATTTTTATTTTTATTTTTCATTATTAATAAAGTCACATTTTCTATTCATGGATATCCTCTTTTTATGGTGTTGAAAATTTCTTGGAAATTTTATGTTATGACTTTTTGTTTTTTGTGTTTTCTTTAACTGATGTATCTATTCCTACTATTGAGTCTTCCACCCCAGACATTCTCTCTTTAATCCCTTGGATTCTGTTGGTTATGCTTGAATCTGCACTTTTGGGCCATTTTTTCAGATTTTCTACTTCTAGTTTTGTCTTGGTTTGTGCCTTCTTTATTGCAACTCTTTCTACTTTTAACTCTTGGCAAATTTCTTTCACTAGTTTTTTTTTTTTTTCTTTTTCTTGTTTTTTTAAATTTTTTTTTAAAATTTTCTTTCATCTCTTCTAATTTTCTTCCATTTCTTTAAGGGAGTTTTTTTATATCCTCTTTTAAGATGTCTATTAGTTACTTAAAGCTGTTTTTGAGGTTATTTCCTTCTGTTCCCTTTTTGTTGTTATGCTCAGGCCTCGATAATTGCTTCTTCTGGTGGTGTATTGTTCACCTTTGTATTGTTGTATGTATTCTTGCACTGCTGTCTGCCCCTTGTTTCCCCAATTCATTCTTGATTAGTTCTTGGTCAACTCTTAGTGAGCTGTTGTCTGAGGTACTTAATTAGCTATGTGTTCAGAGGGTGGACTGTTCTCATGAGATCACAGTGTTATGATTCCAGTGGTCATTTCTTGACCTCTCACCTCCCAGGTCTGCATCCATGGACATGGCTGTTCCCCCATTGCTATTACACTAGCCATGATCTGGATGGGCTGTGCTCTGCACCAAATCTGAGTAGGTATCACAAGGCCTGGGTTCTGGTGGCAGTTATTACCTTCTGACCTCTGATCTCTCAGCTGTGCTTATAGGAACTTCATTGATTCCCTGCTGCTATTACTCCAGCCGTGGTCTGTGCAGAATGTGGTCCCCACCAAAGCTGGGTGTCTTACCACTGAGCCAGGAGCAAGGGACTCAGCTTTCCCCCACTGCTATTTTTTCAGCCATGTTGAGATAATTTCTTATGAATGTGAAAAGACAGCTAAGTTCATAATAAGGTATAGAATCTATATTTGATCATTAAAAATAAGGAAAGCTTTACATTTTGACATTACTTATTCAATTGACAAAAGTTTATTAGCCACCATGGGAATCAAGTATTATTATTATTATTGTTATTACTATTATTATTATGCCATATGTATAACACAGGAAGTGATGCATGTTAACATTTATTCTTCAATTAATTAATACAAAGAAAAATAATTTTATTTCCTATGTACAATTTTTGTATTCAAAATCCTTATCACTGAATAAAGCAAACATGTCAAATATTTCTCATTATATACTTAGATTTTGCTTCCATGTACAGAGTGCCCCCACAATCTTGTAATCCCAAAGTACTTTTAATATACCTGTTTTCTCCATAATATATCCAAGCTTTAAGCATTCTTGGGTATCTTTGAAAGTAATACACCCACCGCAAAACTTTTCTTTTCCTAAAGGGAGAGGGCAGACAAGTAAGCTTGTTTAAAAAAATGTAATGCCTCATTTGCCTTATGATATAAAAGCTGTTAAAGCTCATGACAAAAAAGTAATAACTCTAAAATCCTTGTGTTTTACAATGTCAGTACTACCACCTTGATGGTGTTATCAGTGCTATAAAGAACTCTGACATCAGCTTATTAGTGACTGTTACTATCTCTTTTTTGTAACATTATAACTTTGAAAACACATTTTATAAACACATTTTCTGATTTAAATGGATGGGTATTTACTTGGGTCTTGGCTTAATGCTACTTATATGCCATGTTTCTAAAATACTAGACTCACTCTAACATTTTATATAATCATTCTACTCCTTACCTAGTTCACTTCAAGTACATCCTCCACTCTCAAGCATTTAATAAAATATTTTATTTTGCTTTTTAAAATATAAAATGTTTATTGTGTTATTACCCAGCTGGCATTCTGATTGAGAGGAACTTATGAACAAAGGCATTCTCTAGAATACAATCTTAGCCACAAGATTTCAACACACTCAATATTCCACAAAAGAACTGAATAAAAGTGATAGCTTTTACCATATAATGTGACATTGATTAGCAAATTAGTAAACATAAACATAAAAAATAATGAGGGGGCATTCTAACTAGTCAAAAAAGTTGTGTTTTTATGCTACCTGTGTTACATTTCTGAAAATAAGATAAATTTATGAAGTTAAACTTTGAATCTTCAAAGATTTTCTTTATGGTTTTTAAAAGGAACTTTCTAGAGTTTGTTGAATCTGGGATTTATAATTTGTGATTGAGCTGATAGTTCAAAAATTAAATTTTAGACTAAGAATTTCTAATTATTTTATTCTACTTGGATTTTAAAGGCTTCTACTTATTTTGAGACGAGTTAACTTAATAGTCATGACCATTGAGTTTTAAAATACTTGTGATTGTAACACCTAGGTTATATACAACTTGTCCCTACTATGCTTTGCCTGAGAATAGATTATAGTTTCCTGATTGATTTTCATTATGTAAGTATTTTGTTTGGTAGCTTGAATAATAGGAGTAATACTCATAGAAAATATGGGTTCTTTTATGTCAATCCTATAAGTATTAAATTTTTATAGAATTAAACTTATAACAAAACTTGGAAATGTATAATAATCTTGGATTTTCCGAGCCTACACCAAACTGTATAGCTTGCTTATCTTTTGAGAGGAGCAGTTCAAATGTTTGTTCCCTTTGCCAAGTCCGCTCAGTATCACCTCCCTTCAATCATTCATAGCAAATTCTCATGTTCACACTAGATAACTGAGGAGACATCCCAAAGTCAAGGGAATTTCCTTCTTTTCCTGTCACCATCCTGGGATTCCATCCTTCATGGACGATTGCATCAGTAACACTGGACTTCTTCTGACTATTCAAACTCTGGCCTGTCTGGCAGAGTTTTAATTGACTGCCTGCTTGTCTTTGCTCTTAGACTAAACTCAAAATAACACATGAAAAACTTAACTGTCCCTTTTTTTCATGAGTCAACTTTGTGAGGTTTCTATCTGTATTTTTTCTCTTTTGTTCAAATATTTCCTCTTTTTTCATCTTTGTAACATTATTCCTCAGGAAAGATGTTTGATATGAGCTACTCAGTGGAACAAACAAAGAAGTAAAGTTTGTAGATAATATTTGGTATGCAAATGCAGGTTTTCTATATCCAACTATTATCTATAATTAAATTAAAAGCTTATTTTTAATTCCATTGAATATATCTTCCTCATACAATTCTGTTATAATCTATTAACAGATTTTAAAAATTACTTTAACAAAAATTCTTTATAGATAACTTTTAAAACATTAAATGATAATATTTATTATTGTACTTTAAGTGACTTATAATATGTTTTCTGTGATCTATTGAATATATAAAATTGAAAGTTATTTAAAGTGTTACTTTACCTTAATAGGTATGGGATTTGAATATCTGGGTTGTAGCTTTTCAACTTGTTTTCTATATAAAAAATTTAAGATATAAAATAAAATCTAAAACTTCAATAAATGGATGTGAAAATAATAGATGAAGGTCAAGAAAAAAAGCATCATTTTGAAGTAACTGCATATTGATAAGCACAGAGATGAGTATTCAAAAATGAATCTACTAAAATATTTAATTGGAAAATTGAAATTAATCTACTTTTCTATGAGACTGTTTCTTTGCTTTACATGGTTAAAAAAAGATGCTTTCTATAGGAAATACTTATTTTTCTACACTATTTCAAATAAACAGAAAAGAATAATTTAATTCTAATTTTAAATGTTGAAGACTACAGCTATTCTGCTTCTCTTATATACTAATAAAGTCTTTGCATAAACTGAGCATACTTTGGTAAGTCAATATGACAGATAAATAGAATTCATGCCCAAACTAATAAATTGCTCACATTTACCCAGCATGCATGTACTATTTCATTCATCTTGATACATAATCACTATAAATATACACTATTTACAATACAAAGCACAAGTTATCTGGAATCCATTACTTATTTATACCAGTATCATTTATATGAAAAATATTCTGAGCAGTTGGAACACACAAATATCTTTTTATATACGGAAAAGTCATTTATAAATTCTATTTGCTTTGCTTTTCATGTTGAATCTTATATTTCCTGTACTTTTTAATTTAAATCATGTTTCAGTTTCAAAAATTATTTTTTAACATGCAGTATAATGTTATTTACTACTCTGGTTATATAAAGTGAAATAATCATTTCCCATATTGACAAAAATTAAATAAAGTCAAGGAAAGAACAATGTAAAGAATAAACATCAACATTTTTCTGTTTATTTTTAAAGTCTCTGTAATTATATGTATAATCATTTATTAATTTTATATAAAAATTTGTTTTGCATTGGTAATTCTGTATGTAGTTTTAATTTATTTAAATTCAAGCTGGAGGAAATTGTAGTTAGTTTTCATAAGCAAATATTTTTCCTAATTAAATTCACTATTACAAACTTTCATGATTATATTTTACTGACACATGGTTCTCAATCCTCATGTACCACTATGACAACACACAATATTATTTGTGTAAGGAATTACATACATTTGTAAAACATTTAAACCTGGGTAAGAACAAAATTAACCATTTAGCTTTTATGGTATGATAATTTCATTTTATGAAATATTGCTTCTAAAATATGTATATAGGAGAATAAATACAGAGGACTTATAGATTTTCGAGGTTACCTAATGACAGAATAGAAGAAAAAGAACTGATTCTTTATCTATTAGGTTTTTTGAATAACTAGACACATGACATTCTGTCTTGTGCTCTACTCTCTCTTTTGTAGCTGCAAATATCTGTTTATTGTAGTAAACCAAATTCATGACATGTAAGTCATCAAAATTCTCATAAAAATCAAAGAATAATTTGTTCATATATTGCCTGATCTAGAAGCAGAGCATGTGACAAGAAGCAGGAAATCTTGGTTATATAGGTCCTCAAATCTTGCCTGATATCCCACTTGTATCTAAACCAGAAGGTGTCATAAGCTTCCACAGCAAATTTACTAGCTGTGGGACCAATTGTATAATAAATGAGCCCATGAGAGACATTTGTCATTTTGATGATAACAACATAAATGATAATGATACAATTTGGTATTAAATATCAGTGTCAATGAAACTAAAATTCTATATATTTTAAAGCAAAACATATAAGGCAGCAACCAGATTGTGAAAGATGAACGGTAAAACCTTTAGAGCTTGTAGGTTGAAAAAAAAATTGGTACATAAGGAGAAACAAAGACAACCAAGGTTAATCAGTAAAGCTAACATTCCAAAGCAGAAGGATGGTAAAGATGTAAGTGAACAAGGGTGGGAGAAAGGTAAGGTCATGTTCTAGCCCAAGTTAACAACTGAACTAGGCAGTTCAGCCTCATGTTTCTAGCTTTAGAGCTAAGGATAGAAGGAATAGGTTACAGAATTTGCCATCATGCCTAAAAATGTGGCTGAGGCTTGGCATGTTTCAGGCATGACCCAGAATAGAGACCCAATAGATAGATCATAGCATGAAGTTTTGAAGTTGTAGCTTGGATTGCTGTGGAAAACTCAGGATGTTAGAGGTACCAGCGTTGTAGGATACCGGCTGAGATCTGCTAATTGTGAGTGAAGCTATCTCAAGTGAAAGAAGTGTGTCAGAGTCAAAAAGCTAAATGCAGTTGGAGATCTGAAGAACATGTTGATATTAAACATAAAGAAGCTGAGTTTGGAGTTTGCCCAGCTGATTTTTAGTCTTGTTCTTGTTCAGTATTCCCTATCTTTTCCCATTTCCCTATAATTTGGAATGGTGATATATATTTTGTGTTATTATATGTTCTAAGAATGTAAGGATAAGGATCAATTTCTTTATTTTATATTTATAGAAGATTACAGTAAAAATTTTCATGAATCTCAAAAAAGACTTTAAACTTTGAATTTTAAAACAAGTTTGAGACTGAAGTAGACTATGGGGACTTTTGAAGTTAGACAAAATTCCACTTTACATTGTGATATTATTACAAACTTATGAGAAGCATAAGAGGAATGTGGTAGTTTGAATGTAATTAACTCCCAAAATCTTGTAGAAAGCAGCACTACTAGGTATTGTGATTATGTTGAAGTTCATATGTTCTTGAAAGAAGTGGGTCACTGTGGGGACAGGCTATGAGGTTTCCTGTGCTCAGAATATCACATAGCATGTAGATTAACTTCCTACTGTCTGCAAGATGTAGTCTCTGCTCCAGGACCATGTCTTCCTGCAGGCCATCATGTTACCCCACCATGATGATAATGGACTGACATACAAAACTATATGTGTGTGTGTATGTGTGTGTGTGTGTGTGTGTGTGTGTGTGTGTGTGTATGCATATATATATACACACACTTCAATAACATGTTTTCTTTATAAGAATTTCCATAGCCATAAAAATCCTTAACTTAGCCAGAATGTTAAATGGATTTACTCTACAAAATAAGAATAATATTCTGTCTAGAAGTTATATGCTGTTAATATAATTTCTAGTACCAAAAATAGCATACATTTATTTTGAATTGTTGACCAGTGGGGTTCAATTAACTCTGAAATAGTATAGATAATATTATTGTAGTATTGTACTATGTACTATTATTGTACTATTATTGTAATATATTGTACTGTGATAATATTATTATAATAGAATAGATAATGTTATTGATTATCCCCTACAATTTAAACTGAAGAACCATGTTTCTGAAGGTACTACACATTTATGTCATAAAACATAGGAGAAAATCAAACTAGTCTTCATTTGAAAGCTTTATTCATTTACTTTGAGGATAGTATGTACTCTACTGTATAAAAAACATAAATATTCCATACTATGTAACCATGAACCTTTTGATGTATGACAATGACCCACCCAGCAAGAATACCCACTTTTTCAATCCCATGACACAAATGTTATGGGATTAAAAAAATAATACTTTCTAAAAATTAAATCTAAGTACTGCTCAGTGAGATAGTACTCATACTTGACATTCTTAATAAGGTCAAGAACCAGATGTTACATAGGTCACAGTACCTACAAAAAACCTACTAAATTATCAGAGCAGTAAGTCATCTCCAAATTATCTATTACTGTACACTAAAATCAATATATTGTTCAATAGTCACCGTCAATTCTTCCTCTCTTATTGGATAGTGATTAACAAAAAAAATTGACACTTCATCAATGTGCAAAGAATAAAAGTCATTAAATTGCTCAGTGCACTAGAAGGTATATCTGTATAACATTGCTGCTTTCGAAGCACTATGATCTATGTACCAAAGGAGATGAAAAGATTTTAAAAGAAAGAGATTGTGAGTGACTTGAAGAAAAGAGCATTCTTAAGACACAATAATACAGATGCACACATGAACTCACAGAGATTGTGCCTACAGACTACATACACTCAGTCCAGATAAGAGGCACACATGGAGGAGGCAAAATGGGCACAAAATTCCACTTGTACTTAAAGAGTTATTGGCATTTGATAGTTTCTGGGAAAGTAAGAGTCACATTTTCTTTTTTCTTTTTCTTTTTTAAAATTTGTCCATTTTATTAGCTATTGCTATATTTTTTAGAAATATGTCACTGATTTTGTGTTACACAGAAATTGACAAGTATATACGTTTCATAACTTCAATGTTCACAATTGTAGTTGTCAAGAAAATCATTTCAAAAATTGTGAGAAATCATATGAAGGAGGAAGAAAGAAAAGCAAAAGAAATCATTTTGAAAACTAAAAATTTAGATTAATTAATAATGGGTATTTTAAATTTAATAACATTAAAATATTCACAATGTTTAATATACACATAAGTATATATTAGTATGTGTATATATAATATATAAATAAGATATACAGATTAATAAAATTTCAAGTTTTATGCCCAAAACATTAAAACTAACAGACTAGCAGATGACATTGTATTCTCTTAAGATATAGTATAGAACATCTACACAATGGAGTACTACTCAGTGAGAACAAATGATATCCTAAAATTTGCAGGCAAATAGATGAATTTGGAGAACATCTTCCTGAGCAAGGTATCACAAACCCAGAAAGATAAGCAGGCAATGTACTCACTCATTAGTGGACTCTAAAGAAAAAAAATGAAAAAATATGCCCAAGCTGCAAACCACAAACACTGAACAGCTTGAAATCTGAAGCACCTTGGTCTGGCACCTTGGATCCCATTCCCTCCAGTGGAATCCCTAATCCAGTCTTAATGTTGGAGTAAAAAAAGTGGATCTGCCAGGAGTGGATGCTGAACTATTCCACAAAGGGACCTTGGGACGTCCTGCCCTTGCTGGGGAGGCAATAAAGCGATGTGGAGAGAGAGTGACTGGAAGGGGTAAAAGTGGGACAGGAACTTGAACAAGAATATACGCAGGTAAAAAATATGACTTTATTTATAATAAATAAATAAATTATTTTTAAAAAATACCATGTATATCATTAAAAAACAATTCACTCTGATAAAACATTAACTAAAACTTTAAAAATATTTATAAATAGATACCATATTACAAACAAACAAATTTAGCAGAATAAATAATATTCATACTACTTATACATGCCATGATACAGTTAACTACCTCTACTTTTTTAAAATTAAAAAAAATATTTCAATGAGAGAGGAATTATTGAGTGTTATGTATAAAAGACAAAATTATTCTAATAAGCAAATAGTGAATGTCAGTTTGGGCTCACATAGTTATAGTATGACTTATGATATTTTCATGGAAATGTAAGGCCACACTTAAAATATTAAATCTAATAGATGCATACTAAGAGACAATGAATATAATTGGTTTATCTATAATAAACTATATTCATTCAGTAAGAACAAAGTAAGCTTCAGGTAGAGGGCCACTTTATTCTGTGTCTCAAGTATGTAGTATTTGCAGAAAACGATTGTTACCTTTTTGCTCTTAATGGAATAGGGCAACCAATAAAAACAATAGTCTGTAATACTTTGTGAATGTGTTACACAAACTAAAGGGCTTTTTTACCTTCAAAAGAAAATCCTTGTGTTGAGCACTTTTTTGGGTGCCTTTCAGCCATTTGTAATTCTGCTGAGAATTCCCTTTTTTAGATCTGAACCCCATTTTTTGATTGGGTTATTCAAGTTTGTGGGCTCTAGATTCTTGAGTTCTTTATATATCTTAGAGACCAGACCTTTATCACTTGTAGGGTTGGTGAAAATCTTTTCCCATTCTGTAGGCTGTCATTTTGTCCTATTGGCAGTGTCCTTGCTCTTACAGAAGCTTCTTAGCTTCAGGAGATCCCACTTATTGATTGGTGGTCTTAGTGTCTGTGCCACTGGTCTTATATTTAGGAAGTGGTCACCTGTGCCAAGTCATAGAAGTGTATTTTCCACTTTCTTTTCTATCACGTTTAAAGTGGCTGTGTTTATGTTGAGGTCTTTGATTCACTTGGGTTTGAGTTTTGTGCAGGGTGACAGGCTCAGATCTATTTGCATTTTTCTACACACTTTCATCCAGCTATGCCAACACCATTTGTTAAATATACTATCTTTTTTTCCATTGAATATTTTGGGCCTCCTTGCCAAAGATCAGGTGTTCATAGGTTTTGGGGTTAATGTCTGGATCCTCTATTCTATTCCATTGATCCATACGTCTGTTTTTATGCCAATAACAAGCTGTTTTTATTACTGTAGCTCTATAGAATAACTTGAAGTCAGGGATGGTGATACCTCCTGAGGTTCTTTTGTTGAGTAAAATTGTGTTGGCAATCCTGGCTTTCCTGTTATTCCAAATGAAATTGACTATTGTTCTTTCAAGGTCCAAAATATATTGTGTTGGGATTTTGATGGGCAGTGTATTGAATCTGTAGATTGCCTTTGGTAGAATTGCCATTTTTACTATGTTGATCCTACCTATCCAGAAACGTGGGAGAGCTTTCCATTTTCTGATATCCTCTTCAATTTCTTTCTTCAGTGATTTAAAATTTTTGTCAAATAGGTCTGTTACTTCTTTGATTATAGTTACTTGAAAGTATTTAATACTAATTGCTGCTATTATGAAGGGTAATGTTTCCCTTATTTCTTTTTCACCTCTTCTATCTTTAGTGTATAGAAGGGCTACTGTTTCTTAGAGTTAATCTTGTATCCTGTTACATTGCTGAAGGTGTCTATCAGCCATAGTAGTTTCTTGGAAGAATTCTGTGGGTCACTTATGTATAAAATCATATCATCTACAAACAGATATAGCTTCACTTCTTCTTTTCCAATTTGTATCCCCTTAATCTCCTTTCGTCCTGTCTTATTGCTTTAGCTATAACTTTGAGAACAAACATATTGTAAAAAAATAATGTTTGGCTTTTAAAGAAAATATTTTTCCCCAGAAGAAAAAATTTTACTTAAATTACATATGTGTATTATTATACATTCATATGTTTATTATAGGTTCTTTTTAGGTAGGCAATTGACAACATGATTCCTTACTGTTCATTTATCTGTATATATTTTTGTTCTGTATTTCTCTTCCTCTACATTTCTTAATGAGGACATCTTTCTCTTCTTTTCCTATTAGATCACTCCATACTGTTACTCTGTCATTGTCTCCACCAGTCTTCTGTTCTGATAATTTCCTACTTTTAATTTTCTGGTGTCTGAAGTTACTGTAGGACATGTATTCTCAACCTATAGTTTACCGATAAGAGCCTCTGATGAGAGACAACATGTGTAATTTTTCTTCCTGGGTCTGGGTTTCCTCCATAAAAAAAGATCTTTCCTAGTCTCTTCATTTTATCTCTAAATCTATGATTTCACTTTTCTATACATCTGAATAATATTTCATGCAATTTAAGTATAGTATTTTCATTATGTGTTAATTAGTTTAAAACATGTTTGTGTGCATTTGCTAGCAATTGGGAATAGAAAAAAAGTGGACAGAGCTGAGCAACTTTTCCATACAGTAGGATATAGAGCCCTTTAGGTAAATGCCAAATATATTATTAGGTATAATATTTAGGTATACTCAAATATATTATTAGGCTTATTTTCAGATTTGGTAATTCTACACACTGGTTTTAATACTGGCTGGGTCAATATGAAAGTTCATTAATTGTACAGCTGCATCTAATATGAACAGCAAAAGGCATAACGTCAGCACAGCTGCTTGACAAATATCTAGTAAAGCATATCCACATTATGGCCACTGTGCCGCTTTTGGTGTTAACCTCAGCCTTTTCCGTACTTGGGGATGTGTAATATTTTACAATTTGGGGATAAATATTTTTGAATAAATTATCCCTTTTCCATAGAGTACTGCTTCTAAGCTTTCTCAGGAATATTGTGAACATACTATCTCTCCCACTTTTAGGAAAATATCTTTATCTTCTTGAAGCTCTTCCTTACGCCTTGCAGGTTGTGAGACATTTAAATAAGTCAAGTTGATAAGCACAGGATGCACTCACTCATTAGTGGACCTTAGATAAAAAAGCAAACAAAAATAAAACAAAAAACATCTAAGTCATAAAACACAGCTCCCGAAAAGCTGGGAGAAGAGGAAATTTAAAAGAGACTTCCCTAAAAAGAGAAAATAGAGAAGATCTCCTTAGCTAATTGAGAGCATAAGGAGTTGAAAACAAGAAGAGGTGGAAAGAAATCATGAGAGAAGATAGAATTGAGTGAGATGAGCAACAAAGTAGGAGAAAATCAAAAGAAACAGAGATGTTAATAAAGGAAGCCAATGTGTAGTTGGAAAAAGACCAGATGCTAGGGTCACCTACAAGAACTCACTAGTCCCTGCCTAGGTTTTAAACCAATAGTGATGGTTTTGCCTAGACAAGCCCCCTCACCTATAATCAAATGAATAACCACCCTAAGTGCCATCACAGAGCTTACATCTAACAATGAATCAAGGTTGAGACAGAGATACATGGCTGAACACATGGCTGTAGTCCTGGTCCAGCTGAGAGCAGGGGATAAGAGTCTATGTTAGCAAGGGGGAAGGTCTAATGAGGAAAACTACTACAGGGATAACTGGCTGGAGCTCTGGAGAGGTGACTGAATAATAACAGCCACTGGGGAATCTTCCAGAAATGGAAATAGGCCCTCCAAGAATAGGCAGCTGCTCACTTACATGGGCATTATATGGAACCTCGAGGGGAGAGACCAAACTGTGTTTCTATGCATAGACTGGCACTTCAGAACCCATTCTTCCCAGAGAAACACCTAACCCAGACATGACATTAGGAAGAGAAAATCAGATCTGCCTGGCGTGAATGTTGAGTTGATCTACCTTGGGACATCTTGCCTTTTGGGGGAGGAGATGGGGAGATAGGGAGGAAGGAAGTTGTAGGAAGACAGGGAGGTATTGAGAGGGGGAAGGGAGAGAGAGCAAGTGGAAACATAAAAAATAACTTTCTTTTCTAAAAATAACAAAATATTAAATATTTTATAAATATATAAAAATATATAATGAAACTCAAAATTTCTACAAAAGAAAACTAAGATTAAATATTGATAAAGATATCTAAATTATTATCTGTATAATGTACTCAGTGTTAGTGTTATGGGGAAAGCCCTGGCCAGACATGATGGTCAGGAGAATCTTGCACCTGACTGAGGTAGACTGAGATAACTTCACCTAATATAACTTTGATGCTGCTTATGCAAATAATTTCTAGAGTGTTTAGTGGAAAGAAGCTTGTAATCTGATCTCTGGTCAACTTCTTTAGTCCAGAGAATCTTGTTGACCTTTGTAAGTTTACTATGTTTTAATTATCATCTTCCCAAGTAGGTACAATGACAAATGATTCAAAAATATCTCATAGACTCATAAATAATCTGACTATTTTAATTAGTCACGTTTTCTTAATGGAGTAAAACTGTAAATATCAACCACACTTCTTTCAGGTCTCAACTCCAAATGCAGCTGAAAAACACAAATAAGAATAAAGATTTTGTTTAGTTTATAAGAGTGAGGGGGAACATAAAGTGGGTTATATAAGTAGGTGGGGAAGCAGTCAAGAATTAAGTGAAATGAAAGGATATGATCAAAATACAGTGCAATAAGTTCTCAAAGAATAAATAAAAACATTTTTTTGTAAAAATAAATGTATTGTGCTGTCAATTTTAAGGCAATTATAAAGTCAAAAGCATTGTAAGGAAACTGTAAATAAAAATTCTAAAAATATATCTATAAAAATATCATAGAATGATAAGAAAAATACAAAAAATATCATTGAGGATGGAGGATGATGGATCTTTCATTCTCATGACAAAAACATCTTCCTTTACTGCTATACTTCTATGATGGTCAGTGTACCTAATATCTAAGAAACTTCCTATAAGAAATGTGGATGTCACTAGCTTCTCAAGATGACAAAGTATGAGAAGTGCAAGAAAGTAGAACAACAATCAGAAACACAGTGGTTTTAAGGGCAAACAAAGCAAGTTTTCTGAAAGAAAGCCAAAATTTAAAAGAATATTTTTCTCAGGCTGGGAATGTCAAGCCTGACTATAGATAAAAGAGGATACTGGTCTATCTATGATAAGTATTTGAACTGAGCAGAGCCAAGAAGGGAAAGGGCCAAGTGATTTACTTCTAAAATTTGTACTGTCTGAAAGGAAAAATACTGAAGCCAATGAAAAGTTAATTTTTTTTTAGAAAATAAATTTTTATCATTAAAGAGTGTTGGAATTTCTCAAAGGCTTTTTCAGCAATAATGATATGATAATATAGTTTTTCCCTTCAGTTTGATTATATGATGGATGACATTTACAGTTTTTCATATGATGGGCCATCCCTAAATTTTTGGGATGAAGCCTACTTGATCATGGTGGATGATTTTTGTTATATGCTGTTGTGTTAGGTTTGACAAAATACTTTTGAGAATTTTTGCATCAATATTTATGAGGGAAATTGTTCTGTAATTCTCCTTCTTTGTTGCATCTTTGAATAGGTTGGTTATTAGGGTAATTGTTGCCTTAAGAAAAATGATTGACAATATTCCTTCAGTTTCTACTGTGTGAAAGATATTGAGGAATATTGGTATTAGTTCTTCTTTGAATGTCTGGGAGACTTCTGCACTGAAACTATTTTGACCTGAACTTTTTTACTTAGGAAGCTTTTAATGACAGCTTCAATTTATTTAAGGGTAGTAGGTATGCATAGATATTTAATCTGATGTCGATTTAACTTTGGTAAATAAATTCTTATGATATAAGTACTGGAAAGATCAGGAATACAGGGAAAATATCTAAATATAATAAAGGCAAATTACAAGAAGCCAACGGCCAACATACAAATAAATGGAAAAATACTCAAAGCAATCCCACTCAAATCAGGCCCTAGAAAAGGCTGTCCTCTCTCCTCTTATGTATTCTATATAGTTCTCGAAGTTTTAGCTAAAGCAATAAGAAAACAAAAAGAGATTGGGGGATACAAATTGAAAAAGAAGAAGTAAAACTCTATCTATTTGCAGATTATATGATTGTATACATAAGTGATCCACAAAATTCTTCCAAGGAAATTCTAACGCTGATAAACACCTTCAGAAATGTAGCAGGATACAAGATTAACTCAAAGAAATCAGTAGAACTGATTTTGTGAAAACACTAAATATAAAAGAGCAGAAAAAATAAGGGAAACTTCACCCTTTATAAAAGCTGCAAACAACATTAAATACCTTGGAGTAACTAAAAACAGAGAAGTAATTAATCTACTTGACAAAACTTTAAGTGATTGAAGAAGGAAATTGAAGAGGATATCAGAAAATGGAAAGCTCTTTCATGTTCCTGGATAGGTAGGATCAATATACTAAAAATAGCAATTCTACCAAAAGTAATTTACAGATTCAATGCACTTCCCATCAAAATCCAACACATTTTTTTTACAGACTTTGCAAGAACAATACTAAATTTTATTTGGATTAACAGGAAAGCTAAGATTTCCAAAACAATTTTGCTCAACAAAAAACCTCAGAAGGCATCACATTCTGACTTTAAGTTATACTATAGAGCTACAGTAATAAAAACAACCTGGTAATGTCATGACAACACACTAACAAGATGGATTAAAAAAAAAAAAAAACCAGAAGCTATCCTTCTGTTTTCTGTTGCATACAAGAAACAACCTAAACCTTAAAGACAGACACCAGCATAGAGTAATGAGTTGGGAAAAGATTTTCCAAGCAAACGCCTCAAAGAAACAGCTAGGGATCCCATTGTAATAATGAACAATGTAAACTTCAAATTGAAATCAATTAAAAGAGACCAGGATGCACATTACTTATTCATCTCAGGAAAAAATTGGTCATGATGAGATTTCAATCCTGAATATTAAAGCCCCTAATATAAGGGCACCTATCTATGTAAAAGAAACAATACTAAAGCTCAAATTCCATATCAACTCTCACACCCTAATAGTGAGAGACTTCAATACTGCACTTTCATTCTTGGATAAATCAACTATGCAGAGACTCAACATAGAATTAAAAAGTCTCACAGAGGCTATGATACAATTGGGTTTAATAGATATCTGCAGAAGCTTCCAACCAAATGCAAAGAAATATATATATATATATTTCTCAGCTCTGCACGGAACTTTCTCTAAAATTGACCACATAATTTGTCATAAAGAAAATATCAATAGATACAAAAACGTAGAAATAGTCCCTTGTATCATATCAGACCACGATGGCCTAAAGTTTGAGTTCAACAACCTTAATTAACACAGAAAACCTACCAACTCAGGAAACTGAACATTACTAAACTGAACCACCTCAGGTTCAAGGAAGAAATTAAGAAAGAAATCAGAAACTTCATTGAATTTATGGAAAATGGATCTACAACATACAAAACTTGTGGGACACAATGAAGGCAGTCTTCAGAGGAAAATTCATAGCACCCACCAGATGCCTATGTAAAAAACCTAGAGAAATCCCACATTAGAGAAATATCAACACAGCTGAAAGCCTCATAACAAATAGAAACAAACTCACCTAGAAGAAGTAGAAGGCAGGAAGTAATGAAACTTAGAGCTGAAATCAATACATTTGAAACAAAATAATACTACAAAGAATCAATGAATCAAACAGATGGTTCTTTGAGAAAGTCAACAGAATACATAAACCTTTATCCAACCTAACCAAAAAGCAGAGAGAAAGTATTCAAATCAACAAAATCAGAAATAAAATGGGGGACATAACAACAGACCCCCATAAAAACCAAAGAAATATTAGGTCATACTTTGAAAATTTGTACCCTACAAAAATAGTAAACCTAAAAGAAATGGATGAAATCTGAACAGGTATCATTTACCAAAATTAAATGAAGATCAAATTAAATACCTAAACAGACTTATAACCCTAAGGCAAATTGAAGCTGCCATTAAAAACCTCCCAAGTAAAACAAAGCCAAGGTCCAGATGGTTTCAGTGCAGAGTTCTACCAGACATTAAAAGATGAGTTATTATCAATACTCCACAAAGTGTTTCACACAGTAGAAATTGAAGGTTTATTGCAAACTCATTTTAGGAGGCCTTAATTACTCTAATACTCAAGCCACTGAAAGATACAACAAAGAAAAAGAATTGCAGACCAATTTCATTCAAGAATATCAATGCTAATATTCTCAACAAAATTCTGGCAAACTGTATACAGCAATATGTAAAATGTATAATCCACCATGATCAAGTAGGCTTCATACCAGAAATGTAGGAATAGATCACCATATGAAAACAATAAATGTTATCCATCATACAAACAAACTGAATGAAAAAATCCACATGATCATGTCCATAGCTGCTGTAAAAGCCTTTGACAAAATTCAAAACACTTTTATGATAAAAGTCCTGAAGATCAGAAATACATCGAAAATATCTCAATATAGTAAAGGCAATTTACAAGAAGCCAACAGCCAACATCAAACTTAATGGAGAAAACACAAAGCAATCACAGTAAAATCACTAACTAGACAATGATGTACTCTCTCCCCTTATCTATTCAATATAGTTCTCAAAGTTTTAGCTAAAACAATAAGAGAATGAAAGCAGATTAAGAGGACACAAATTGTAAAAGAAGATGTGAAACTCTATCTATTTGCAGATGATATGATTGTATACATAAATGACCCACAAAATTATGCCAGGGAACATCTACAACTGATAAACAACTTCAACATTGTAGCAGGACACAAGATTAACTCAAAGAAATCAATAGCACTCCTATACACTAAAGACAAAAGGGCTGCAAAGTGTTAGGTAAAGGTCACCCTTTATAAGAGTTGCAAATAGCAATAAATACCTTGGAGTAACTATGACCTGTGGTGGAAATGTTCTCTGTATGATGTAAATAAAGTAACTGGTTTGGCCAATGTGGAGTACTGCAGAGTTGAATGGAAGATCAGAGGACAGAAAGGTAGGAGAAGGGCAGCATTAGTCAGTCTCTATGCGACCCCTAAAGAAGACAGATACCTAAGGAATCCAGTTGGGCCTTGGGCCAGGCCATGTAGCAAACAGATTAATGGAAAATGGTGAAATTAAGATGAAAGAGCTAGCTAGCAATATGCTTGAGAAATGGGCCAAGCAGTATGAAGTTAATATAAGTGTCTGATTAATTTCTTCAGGGGAAAAAGCCACCGCAGACCAGGTTCCAAAACTCCAGGACCAAAAGGGCCTGGGAAACCTTCTACAACAATGACCAAAGATGTAACAGATCTCTTTGACAAAAACTTTAAATCACTGAAGAAAGAAATTGAAGAGGATATAAAAAATGGAAAGATCATCCATGTTCCTGGATAGGTAGGATCAACTTCATGAAAATGACAAATACACCAAAAGCAATCTACAGATTCAATGCAATTCCCATAAAAATCCCAACATAATTTTTTATAGAACTTGAAAGAACAATACTCATTTTCATTTGGAATAACAGGAAAGCCAGGATTGCCAAAACAATTTTGGTCAAAAAAAGAACTTCAGGAGTCATCACCATCCCTGACTTCAAGTTATGGTATAGAACTACAGTTTTAAAAACAGCCTGGTACTGGCATAAAATCAGACTTGTGGATCAATGGAATCAAATTGAAGATCATGACATAAACCCAAAGACCTATGAACAACTGACTTTTGACTAAGAGGCCCAAAATATTCAGTGGAAAAAGTGATAGCATCTTTAACAAATTGTGTTGTAGTAGCTGGATGGTAGTGTGTAGAAAAATGAAGCATACACTCAAGCCTGTCACCCTGCACAAAACTCAAATTCAAGTGGATCAAAGACTTCAACATAAAGCCAGCCTCACTGAACTTGATAGAAAACAAAGCAGGAAATATCCTGCAATGCATTGGCACAGGAGCAACTTCTTAAATATAACACCAGTAGCACAGACACTAAGAACAATGTGGCCTCATGAAACTGAGAAGCTTCTGTAAATAGAAGGACACAATCACTAAGATAAAATGCCAGCCTACAGAATGGGAAAAGATTTTCACCAACCCTACAAGTGACAGAGGACTAATCTCTAAAATATATAGAAAACTCAAGAAACCTGAGCCCAAAACCTTGAATAACCCAATCATAAAATGAGGCTAAAACTAAAACGTGAACTCTCTGCAGAAGAATTACAAATGGCTGAAAGACAATTGAACAAGTGCTCAACATCTTTAACCATCAGAGAAATGCAAATCAAAACAACTTTGAGACACCACCTTACACCTGTCAGATTGGCTAAGATAGAAGACACAGATGAAAGCCTAAGCTAGAAAGGATACAGAGCAATGGGAACACTCTTCCATTGTTGGTGGGATTGTAAGCTTGTTCAGTCACTCTGGAATGCAGTATGGCAGTTTCTCAGAAAACTGGGAGTAAATCTCCCCAAAGACCCAGCAATATCGGTATTAGACATATACCCTAAAGATGCACAGTAGCACTTCAAAGGCATTAGCTCAAATATGTTCACAGCAGCATTATTTGTAATAGCAAGAATCTGGAATCAACATAGATACGCCTAAACTGAAGAATGGCTTAAAAACTATGGTACATTTACACAATGGAGCACTGCTCAGCAGTGAGAAAAAATGATATCTTAAAATTTGCAGGCAAATGGATGGATTTGGAGAATATCTTCCTGAGGAAGATCTCACACATTCAGAATGATAAACAGGGGATTACTCACTCATTGGTGGAATTTAAACAAAAAAATTTAGCATGTCCAAGCTTAATACCACAACCACTGAACAGCTTGAAATCTGAAACACCTTAGACTGGCACCTTGGAGCCCATTTCCTCCAGAGAAGCACTTGACTCAGTCTTGACTTTGGGGTTAGGAAACTGGATCTACTTGGAATGGATATTGTCCTAAGCCACCTTGGGACATTGAGACCTCCTGCCTTTGCTAGGGAGGAGATGAACTGAAGGAGAGAAGAGTGAGTGACTAGGAGGGGCAGGAGAGTGAAGGGATCCTGAAAAAAGGGGATATACATAAATATATGACCTTTTTCACACAAAAAAAGAAGTTACTTGCTTGAACTTTGCATTTATTTAGATGATATTTCCTTCTTGGTTGTCTGAGTCAAAAATTAGATAATTATCATTTTTAACAAATTATAAAAACTCACTAACTGGCATAAAATGTATTAGTTTGAAAACATCAAGCAATAGTTTTTGGTTAGTAATACAAGTTAGATAGAAAATAAATTCAGAACAATCCATTGAACTCACCATGATATTATAATAATAAAGCATATTCTCTAATTTTCTCAATTTTTAATCAACTTGACATTATTAATATAATTATTGCTTGTATATATTGTATAAAGTTATTATACTTATTGTATATATTTTTATATTTTTATAATCTTTTTTATTTTTGACACAAAAGAAGATATATGGTGATATATTATGTATTTAATAAAGTTTACCTAGAAATAACAAAAACATAAAAAAACAAAATGGCTAGACCTAAATATATATATAAATATTTTTATTTATTTATATTATTCTTGTTGTCTTAAAAGACTACTACACTAAAATCTAATCATAATACACAATCAAGACAATGGCAATAGACTATCTTGTTTCAAGAGCCCCTGACTCCTTCTGACTAATAAACCCATGAGAAAACAAATCCTCTTTGGCACTGGAACCTTTAATTAATAAATTTTTATTTCTGAAAGTAGCACCATTTCCAAAAAATATCTCTTTGTCCCAACGTGTTAGTTTTTAATATGCTTTGAGTTGTTTAGGCACAAATGTGGTTTCATACAGCTTCTTCATACATTTTGTAGTTTTGTTTATGCTCTGCCTATCCTTCCTTTTTCCCCCCTCCCT
Organism: Sigmodon hispidus; assembly: GCA_004025045.1. NCBI lineage: Eukaryota > Metazoa > Chordata > Mammalia > Rodentia > Cricetidae > Sigmodon > Sigmodon hispidus. The sequence goes on along the minus strand of PVIH01011860.1, from coordinate 10,956 downwards.
TCCATAGTATTCACTTAAATTTAGATTTTATTATCCTTCCCACTTTCCTTCAACTTATATGTAATCTTTTATCTAACCGTTTTATTACAGATTTTACTAAGGTTACAATTTCATTCGTTCTATTTAGCTTCTGCCTGCACACTTCTGTTTGTTAACACCTCTGCTATACTTTCTCTATTATCATTACTTCATATTAGGACTCAAATTTAGTCTTCATTATTGTGTTCTCTTTTTTCATTCCATCAATATACTATATACTATTATATTATTTTCTTTCACAGTTTACTGCTTCATCCATTGTCCCAGTTTTTCTTGTTGTTGTTTTGGCTTTCAGTGGTCTCTCGGCTAAACATAGAAAACAAACCAAAAAAACAACAAAAACATTTTTGAAGTTAGTATATACTATTGAAACAAAACATTCATCACTTACCTTTTTTGACACATATAACTTCATTTAGTATAAAGGTTTTTTTCATCTAGTTTGAGCCACTTACTTGCAATTTACATTAACTTTTGTTTCTAGCTAACATCACTTTTGTATGTTTGATAAGGCTTTATTAGTAATTCATTAGTTAATGGACATCTATGTTGATTTTATTTCCAAGCTATTATGAACAGAAATACAATTACACATCTGTACTAACATATAATTCTGTGGGATACATGTCCAGGAATAGTATAGCTGAATCATATGTTATTTCTCTTTCCACTTTTTTGAGTAAACTTCATGCAAATATACAAAGTAGTTAACAATTTGTAAGAGCTAGAGCTTCATTATATCCATACTAGAATTTATTGTTATTTGTAATTCTGAGGATAGTCACTCTTAATGGAGTGATGTTGGAATATTAAAGTATTTTTTATGTATTCTTTTGGTTATTATTATTATTATGAACAAAGAAGTCACTCTTTCTATCCGTGTATATCCTTATTCAAGGTCCCTTCCCACTCCCGCCACATCAGGTCATTTTTTCTTCTCCACAACTCCCCATCCCCTCCCTGGGCAGGCAGCAGAGAGTCCCATGGTCCCACTGATCCAATAATGCTTAGTTCAGTCTCCACTTCTGGCAAATCCAGTTTTGTCCCCCCTCCCTCAAGAGTGAGTCAGGTGTTCCTATAGGTGGAGTGGGATAAGAAGGGTCAGTCCAGAGTGTTTCTGCTCACAAGCTGTTCAGTGGTTGTGGTTTGCAGCTTGGGCATGCTTGGCTTTTTCTTGTTTGTTTGTTTAGAGACCACTAATGAGTGAGTACATCCCCTGCTTATCTTTCTGAGTTAGTGATACCTCACTCAGGGGGATATTCTCCAAATCATCCATTTGTCTGCAAAATTTAGGATATCATTTTTTCTTACTGCTGAATAGTACTCCACTGTGTAGATGTACCACAGTTTGTTAATCCATTCTTCAGTTGAGGGACATCTAGGTTGTTTCCAGGTTCTTGCTATTGCAAATAATGCTACTATGAACCTAGTTGAGCTAATGCCTTTGGAATATGACTGTGCATCAGAAAATGGAAAGATTTTTCATACTCTTGGATAGGTAGGATCAACATAGTAAAAATGACAATGTTACCAAAAGCAAGCTACAGATTCAATAAAATATCCATCAGAACTCTAACAAATTCTTCACAGATCTTTATTGAATAAAATTCAACCTCATTTGAAATAATGAAAGATCGAAAATTGGCAAAACAACCCTGTTAAATAATAGTACTTCTGGAAGATTATCATTCCTAAATTCATGCTCTATTATGGAGCTGAAGTAATAAAAACAGCTTGGCACAGGCATAGAAATACATAGGTGGATCAATGGAATCAAATGAAGAACATGACATAAAAGCACTGACTGTGAACACTTGATTTTTGACAAAGAGGCCAAAAATACACAAAAAAGATAGTATCTTCAGTAAATGGTGCTGGTATAACTAGTTTCTGGTACATAAATGAATACAAGTAGATTAATATCTATCATCCTGAATAAAACTTAAATAATAGTGGATCAAAGACCTATACATTACAGTTTAGGTTTCATCAGATTTATTGATGTTTAGAAAACCTAAACATCACTGTTCTAACACATTGTAAGTGTGTTACAATGATCCTGATAGAAAAAAATTGAGAAATACCTTTGAATGCAATGGCACAGGTGACAACTCTCTATATATAACACCAGTAACATAGACATTAAGAACAAAAATTTATAAATGAGACCTGAAATTAAGAAGCTTCTATAATGAAAAGATCATGGTAAATAAGACAAAATGACAGTCTACAGAATGGAAAAATACCTTTATTGACCTTATATCTGACAGAGGACTGAAGCCTAAAATACATAGAGAACACAAAAACTAGAGGGTATAAAAGCAAATAATCCAATTAAAAAATTTGTTTCAGGTCTCAATAGGAAAATATCAACAAAGGAATTTCAAATGGAGAAAGGACACTTAAACATATTGCACAACACTCTTAAACTTATTAGAAAAATGTAAATTAAAACAACTGTGAAATACCATCTTACACTTGTCAGAATGGCTACGATTTCTAAATGACAGCCTATGTTGGAGAGGATGTGAAGCCAGGGAAACATTCCTTCATTGCTGGTGGGAAATTAAATTTAATTAACTAGTCTGGAAATAAGCATTGCACTTCCTCTGAAAACTAGTTATTATTTTAACAAACAATACAGTAATCTTATTATTGGGCACATACCCTAAGTATTCATGTTCTCACACCAGGATTATTAGCTTAACTACATTCAAGGAACATTTTTCATAATAGTCAGAATCTGGAAATAACCTAGTTGCCCCTCAAATTAATAATTGTTTAAAAAGTTGTGATACATGTACACAATGGAGTACTACTCTACAGTAAAAAGAAAATTATATCCAAAAATTTTTGGAGGCAAATGAATGAGCCTGAAAAGTATCCTGAGAGAAGTAACACAGACCCAGAAAGACAGACATGTAAGAAATATCTTCTAAATGTATTTTAAATATTTAGGATTTGCTGAAGGAGGCAAAGGCTGCTCCAGGGGAATTGGAATCATCATTTTGTTCTGGGCAACGCTACTGCTGCTGAATACAATGGCAACACCTGCTGGTCATAAGGCCTCATTACATCTGAGTAAGGTAATCACTATTTTTTTTCTTTCTCAATATCTGATGAAATAACTGTTCAGAATTTTACCCACTTTTTTGCAATGGTTATAAAGGATTATTTTCAGGATTACACATTTGGAGGCTATCTCAACCCAGGAGTTTTTTTGCTTTTTTGTGTGATATACACAGTCATATACTCAGGTTAAACAAGGTCCAAAGGAGCCTCATACAGACTCTTTACAGAGGTTGACTCAGGCTGTAAATAGAGCAGTGTCAGACTCAGGAGTTAAGACACAACTGATACTCTCTTTGGCCTTTAATCATGCTAATATGACATGTAAGGAATTGCTCATGCCATTAAAGATCAGAGGTACACCCTTAGAAGAATTGATTCAACTTGCAATTAATGCTGAATCTTTAAATACTGATGAGGAGAATTGGGTAGGACAAGCCATTGCTAATGTTAGGATAAGAAATCAAAGCATCATTTGTTTCAATTGTGGTAAGCCAGGACATATAAAGAGGAATTGCAGGCAAGGCATGTCTGGGAATTCTCCCAATTCCAGGAGTATCTCAAACAGAAGGCCACTACCTTCTGGGCCACTACCTACTGGGCTATGTAGGAGGTGTAACAAAGGCCAACACTGGACAAATGAATGTAGATCCATAAGAAACAATGACGGCAACCTTTTAACATAGGGAAACATAACTCGAGGCTTCCCCCAGGAAGCCCCCAAGAGACAGACCTCAAAGCCAAAGAAGGTCTAGTCATATCTAGTCACAGTGGAAGAGCAGCCTTCTAAAGACCAGTACCAAATCCTAAGATTGGAACAGTAGACCATGTAGCCATAGACAATTGATTGCCCTTACAGGAGAAGTTGATGGTATCCAGGAAACCAATAAAATGCATATTTTGGCAGACCTCCATAAATGAGCAAAGAACAAAGTTAAAAATAAGAATAGATAATATTTTTATGCAAGGCTTAGTTGACATGGGAGCTGATGTTTCGATCATAACTCCACAATCATGGCACCCCAGATGGCCTCTCAAGAAGGTAGATGTTAAACTTTTAGGGATTGGGACATTGTCTCAGGTAAAACAGAGTGTGAAATGGCTTGAATTCATAGGACCAGAAGGACCAAGAGGAAGATTGAAGCCCTACATGGCCAACATAGCAGTGAACTTATGGGGTTGTGATCTTCTACAACAATGGAACACGCAAATGAAGATTTCTCCAGGCTTAAATATCAACCAAAGAGCCAATCATGGCCCTGAAAGCAATGCCTCAAGAGGCTATGCAAAACAGCCACCAGTTATTCAGCTTGCATAACAATGCAGCCTAAAAGCTACAGGCACCACCCTGCCTTTGATATTTATGACAGACAATCTGATTTGGATCCAACAATGGCCTTTGACAGAGGAGAAATTGCTAGTCCTAGTACAATTGGTACAGGAGCAGTTACAAGCTCAGCGTATAGAATAATCAAACAGCCAATGGAAGTCCCCTGCCTTTGTGGTCAAGAAGAAATCTGAGAAATGAAGAATGGTGACAGATTTTTTTTTTTAAGATTGCTACACATATATTTACTTTGTGTTCAGCTTTCCCTCTGAATTTTTTTCCTTCCCTGTATATACTTATTCAAGGTCCCTTCCCCCTCCCACCACATCTTGTCATTTTTCTTCTCTGCTACTCCCCATCCCCTCCCTGGGCAGGGAGCAGACAGTCCTATGGTCCCACTGACCCAGTAATGCTTGGATCAGTCTCCACTCCTGGCCAAATCCAGTTTTGTCCCCCCTTCCTCAAGAGTGAGTCTGGTGTTCCTATAGTTGGAGTGGGGTTCGAAGGGTCAGTCCAGGGTGTTTCTGATCCCAAGCTGTTCAGTGGTTGTGGTTTGCCGCTTGGGCATGTTTGGCTTTTTTTTCTTGTTTGTTTGTTTAGAGACCACTAGTGAGTGAGTGCATCCCCTGCTTCTCTCTATGAGATTGTGATACCTCGCTCAGGAGGATATTCTCCAAAATCCATCCATTTGCCTGCGAATTTTAAGATATCATTTTTTTCTTACAGCTGAGTAGTATTCCATTGTGTAGATGTACCACAGTTTGTTAATCCATTTTTCAGTTGAGGGACATCTAGGTGGTTTCCAGGTTCTTGCTATTAAAAATAATGCTGCTATGAACATAGTTGAGCTAATATCTTTGGAGTGTGAATGTGCCTCTTTAGGGAATACACCCAGGAGTGGTATTGCTGGGTCCTTGGGGAGATTGATTCTCAATTTTCTGAGAAACCTCCATATTGAATTCCAAAGTGGCTGAACAAGCTTACACTCCCACCAACAATGGAGGAGTGTTCCCCTTGCTCCACATCCTGTGCAACATAGGCTATCATCTGTGCCTTTTATCTTAGCCAATCTAACAGGTGATAGGTGGTATCTCAAAGTTGTTTTGATTTGCATTTCTCTGATGGCTAAAGATGAAGAGCACTTTTTCAGGTACCTTTCAGCCATTTGTAATTCCTCTGCTTAGAATTCCATTTTTAGATCTGAACCCCAGTTTTTGATAGAGTTATTCAAGGTTTTGGGATCTAAATTCTTGAGCTCTATATATACCTTAGAGATCAGTCCTCTATCATTTGTAGGGTTGGTGAAAATCTTTTCCCATTCTGTAGGCTGGAGTTTTGTCCTATTGACAGTGTCCTTGGCTTTGCAGAAGCTTCCCAGCTTCAGAAGTTCCCACTTACTGACTGTTGGTCTTAGTGCCTGTGCCACTGGTGTTATATTTAGGAAGTGTGCGCCTGTGCCAATTTGTAGAAGTGTATTTCCCACTTTCTTTTCTATCAAGTTCAAAGTGGTTGGGTTTATGTTGAGGTCTTTGATCCACTTGGATTTGAGTTTTGTGCAGAGTGACAGGCTCGGATCTATTTGCATTTTTCTACACACTTCCATCCAGCTATGCCAACACCATTTGTTAAATATGCTATCTTTTTTCCATTTAATGTTTTGGGCCTCTTTGTCAAAGATCAGGTGTTCATAGGTTTTTGGGTTAATGTCTGGATCCTCAATTCTATTCCTTTGGTCCACAAGTCTGTTTTTATGCCAGTACCAGGTTGTTTTTATTACTGTAGCTCTATAGTATAGCTTGAAGTCAGGGATGGAGATACCTCCTGAGTTTTTTTTTGTTGAGTAAAATTGTTTTGGCAATCATGGCTTTCCTGTTGTTCCAAATGAAACTGAGTATTGTTCTTTCAAGGTCCAAAAAATATTGTGTTGGCATTTTGATAGGCAGTGTATTGAATCTGTAAAGTGCCTTTGGTAGAATTGCCATTTTTACTATGCTGATCCTACCAATCCAGAAACATGGGAGAGCTTTCCATTTTCTGATATCCTCTTCAATTTCTTTCTTCAATGATTTAAAATTTTTGTCAAATTGATCTGTTACTTCTTTGGTTATAGTTACTCCAAGGTATTTAATACTATTTGCAGCTAATATGAAGGGTAATGTTTCCCTTATTTCAATTTCAGCTTTTCTATCTTTAGTGTATATAAGGGCTACTGATTTCTTTGAGTTTATCTTGTATCCTACTACATTGCTGAAGGTGTTTATCAGCTGTAGGAGTTCCTTGGAAGAATTTTGTGAGTCACTTATGTATACAATCATATAATCTGCAAATAGAGATAGCTTCACTTCTTCTTTTCCAATTTGTATGCCCTTAATCTCCTTTCATTCCCTTATTGCTTTAGCTAAAATTTCAAGAACTATATTGAATAGATAAGGGGAGAGAGGACATCCTTGTTTAGTTCCTGACTTTAGTGGGATTGCTTTGAGTTTTTCTCCATTAAGTTTGATACTGGCTGTCGGCTTCTTGTAAATTGCCTTAATTATATTTAGGTATTTTCCTTGTATTCCTGATCTCTCCAGGGCTTTAATCATAAAGGAGTGTTGGATTTTGTCAAAGGCTGTTTCCACATCTAAGGATATGATCATGTGGTTTTTTACCTTTAGTTTGTTTATATGATGGATAACATTTACAGTTTTTCATATGTTAAACCAGCTCTGCATTTCTGGGATGAAGCCTACTTGGTCATGGTGGATGATATCTTTTATGCATTGTTGTATATGGTTTGCCAAAATTTTGTTGAAAATTTTCACATCAATATTCATGAGGGAAATTGGTCTGTATTTCTCCTTCTTTGTTGTGTCTTTGAGTGGCTTTTACAACATTTGTTGTAATATATACACAAGTTGTTTTATATAATTCTGTTTAGACATTTTGCACAATGATATATAGTTAGGATATTGTTGTCATTTGATATGAAATGTGTATCTTAGTTAGTATTCATAAGATTGTCTTACTTGAAATTATTATATAGGAGTTGGACATTAATTCTTGCAATGACTATTCTTACAATGTAAGCTTTACTTTCTTGGTTGACTGGAATTGCAGATTACAGCAACTATGATTTGCCACCTAACAATCTGGATACTCAGGCATTTCAGAAACATGTTAGAATATTGCAGATAGATAGACCTCTTCAACCACTTCATAGACTGAGAGAATATGGCATTCAAGATTTTGTTATCTAGAATTTGGCCTTGAGAGACACTACAACTTCTGGTATCACTGTTCCTTTCCCAAGGTGGTGTTGAGCATCATAGACATCTTGCAAAGAGATTGTCTTGTTTGGCGAATAATGACCTGAGGGACAAAGGACTGTACTTGCCCTTACTACTGTCAGCATGCACATTGTCTGAAATGGATGAGCAAGATGAAGGATAGAGACTGCTGAAGCCTACCTGGACAGGATAAGAAAGTTTACCCAAAAATACCCTGCTTCTATAGAGACTTGTCAGACATCTTAGGCCAGTAGCCAAAAGGGTGGATGCTCCCGCTGTACAGAGAATTGGTGCATGAATGTCCAGGTAGTTAACTGTCATTGTCCTCTCCTAAATCTTGGAAGTTACTCTCTCATGCTTCCAACTTTAGGTAATATATTTTCCTTCTCAGTTCTTGATGGTGTTGAAGACTGGATAGTTGAGGTTGTTATTACTTCACATCTCAGCAAAGACACTCAGGTATTAGAACTTTATTATTTGAGATAAACAGCTTTGAAGCAATCCCTGTGCCTTGACTTGCATCAACATTCTAGATATTAAAATGCACCTTGTATTTGTTGTTTTTTAGCTGTAGTTTGACCTCACTTATATTAGTGCCTTTCTCTTCCACAGATACAACCTTATGATGATCCCCATAGTATATTGTTTTATACTTAGTTTAGAACTTTCTTATTTTGACAAAAAAGGGAGATGTAGTGGAAAACCAGAAGCAACCCAGATAAACTCTTATGACATTAAGGAATCGGAGCCAGGCAGGTTGTGGTCATCTGGAAAGAGCCCAGGAAGAGGAAAGAGCCCGGCTCGTTTTTGACCTGTGTTGTGGTTTGGAAAGACCACTCATTTTGGACCTTTCCTGCATGTTGTTTCTCCCCTTTCTCCTCTGAATACCTTCTGTACTGTGAGTGGCTTTGGAAAAATAAACATTACCTGAATATATAAATATAGCAGCCTGATAAGTTCTGTGACAGTATAATCCACAAACCCCAATAGCTAAGTAACAGAAGGAATTTAAAAGAATATCTATGGATCCCCCTTGAAAGGAGAAATAGAGAAAATTTAGTTAATTTAGAACATATTGAGGAAGAGATATAAGGGAAGTGGAAAGAGAACATGAGAGTTGAATGGTTGAACAACAGAAAAAACAACAGAGAAGAAAAACAAGCAAATAAATACCTTGATGGAGGGAGCCATTATGAGGTTAGAGAGAAACTTGGTGTTAAGGAAAGATCCAAGAACCCAACAGATGACCCTCGCCAGGTAAGACTGCAGGCAATCATGAAGAAGGTGGATCAACAATATAAATGTAATATAACTGAGCCATCTATAAATTGTCTTTCCCCTATAATCAAATGATTGTCCCCGTAATTAATTAAAGCAGAGAGAGTGATTCATAGCTAAGCACTGGATTGAGCTCTCAGTCCAGCTGAAGAGAATAAAGAGAAATTAAATGAGCAAAGGGATCAGGATCATGAGAAGGAGACCCATAGTGCGGGCTGATCCAAGCTACTGGGAGTTCACTGACTTGAAAAGCTGAGGAACCTTTATAGAATGGAACTAAACTCTTCAAAGGTAGATTCATAACCATATTAGTACTTCCTTCATTCTTTCTTACAATTTTTTTTATAAAGTGAAGGAAGGTAAAATTTGTTTCCTTTATTGCAAATATCTCCCCTCATTTTATTCTTTCTCTTCCTCATCTTTAAACTCATCCTTTCCTGCATAGCTACCCTGTCTTTATCTCTACATATCGCATTGTGTATCCCAAGCAATGAAAAAAGGTTACTTACTTGAAGGGTACAATGTTTGCTAACTTTGACATTTGTAGATTCAAGCTTAAATTTTCTATTTACTAATTTTTCTAAGTTTTATATATGTAACCATTCTATTGGTATGTATATTTGAATATCACAAGACACTCATAGTGTTCCATATCACACCTATTGTTTTCAAAAAAAAACTATAAATATAAACTATAACTCATTATTTCTCTACTTTTACTTTGTTTAACAAATAAGCTTCATTTTATTTTTGCTGCAAAAATTATTTGTATAATGGAATGTCCACACTGAGTTGGAGTTTTGAGCTAGATTTCTATTCTTAGCATAAGGCCTTCTACTGCATTCTAGGTGTATAATATTAATTTCCATAAATTAAAATATGAAAGTAGATTAGCTATGTTACAGTTGTGTGATTCTGTGGTGAGAGGCAGAGAACTGATGGGTAGGTACTTCTTACTTCTTCCTTCTGACCATACAACTATGTTGATCTATTGTTTGACTCTTGTATATAATTATATATACAAAATTGTACATGCTTTATACGTATGTATAAATGTATATACATAATTTTATGTTTTGATTTGTGGGAATCTTCTATTAAAATAGCAATCTCTGAAAACTAATAAAATACAAATGCTCTGAAATTATCCTGAATTTCTGAGACTATTAAATCCACTATTCTTAAGTATGGAATTACTTTTTTAGGGCTCAATATTTATAATTTTGAGATAACATCTCTCTACTTTCTTAGTAATTATTGATGTGTGCATTATCGCAGTAAAAACCCGCCATGAGATATGTTTTAAATGGGGTTTATTTTGTGAAAATCACTTACAAAACAGAGCCGGTTTTAAGAGAAGATGACAGGATAAGGTTGCAGTGTGCTGGAGCTTTTCTAAGGAAGATTCCTCATTCCCACACCATACGTCCGAACTCCCACGCAGCTGGGCCAAACTGTTCACCTGGTTGGGAACTCTCATGAGATAATGACGGCTTCCTGTCCTGGTCCTCTCCCTCGAAGGTCTACTTCTGGAATCCTTTTCAGTTAACCACACCCTGCTCGTCTCCAGTCCTATGACGCAATCGTTCACATATATAGTTCCTGATTTCCCGCTACATCTCCCCATTTTCTCTAAATAGGAAGGTTCTAAACTAGGTATAAAACTACATACTATAGGGATCATCATAAGACGGTGTCTGGAAAAGAGAAAGGTACTAACGTAAGTGAGGTAAAACTACTGCTAACATACAACAACTACAAAGTACAGTTTGATATCTAAAATGTTGATATGAGAAAATGCACAGGGATTGCTTTAAGGCTGTTTATCTTAAACAATAGAGTTCTAACACTTGAGTGTCTTTGCTGAAATGTGAAGTAATAACAACCTCAACTATCTAATCTTCAACACCATCAAGACCTGAGAAGGAAAATATATATCTAAAGTTGGAATCATGAAGTAACTTCCAGAAT
>PVIH01011859.1:0-66754 GCA_004025045.1 Sigmodon hispidus | reverse complement strand
ACCCATCTGAGATCTCCTTTCATTATACCATTTCTGCTTCTGAGCATTCCCTGTGTCCAAAATTTCTTTAACCAATAAAATAATTGCTACTGTCCTGAAAAAAAGAGAAAAGAATACAGAATAAGAAGCCTTATTGTGACATTAGATAGATAGATAGATAGATAGATAGATAGATAGATAGATAGATAGATAGTTCCCTGACCACATTCTCCTGATGTCCTACAAGTAACTTCCCAGGAGTAAAGTAAGTTTTCATTTGCGAGTAGTTATCAATTGGAAATAGCTTCTGGGTTAGGGACAGGAACATCAGTCCAGTTTGTGCAGATCCATATAAGCTCTATCCATGCTGCTTTAGTCTCTGAAGTAGGACAGACCTATAGTTTCAATGAAATTGGCTCAAACCATTTTCCAAGGCATGAATATAAGGTGCTTCCTTATGAGTCAACCTGAAGACTACCTGGGGGCCTAGCAACAACTATTTTCAGAGGTCCTGATATACCCAACCAATGAGGGGTGACCATGCAATGTCATCTCATAAGGATGCAGCCTGGATGCTGGGAGTATATAAGGCTCTCCCCATTGCTGAATAAAGAAGTCTGCCATTTGTTTTTCACCTAGCAATTGCTAGCTGAGATAGCAGTAGATTAAGGCACAGCCACTATGCTGAAGTGAAAACAACACTATTAATAGAAAAGCTATAAACATAGTTGATTATCTTTGTGGTAGTGTGAAGCACTCATTGGGTATATGCCTAAGAGTATTACAACTTGATCTTGAGACAGAGTCTCATTTTCCTGAGAAACCACAATGCAGTAACATTTTTATTTGGGGTGCCAACTCACAAATAATGGTACAGGGACTTATCACTAATTATGAAAGCTCAGCCAATACCTTAGCCTTATTGGTAACTAAATATTATAAGTTAAATTAATTCATTTATGTTAATGTACATTCTATTATGTGGCGTTACCTCTTTTCCATTTTGAACCTCCTCTACCTACCAGTATCTTCTGGCATCTCTCATGTACTAAGATTCCTTTTCCTCTTGCTCTCTCATCCTGGAAATACTGCATATACCTTCTGCCTAGTTATTGGCCATGTAGCTTTTTATTATACCAGTCACAGCATTATACCTTCACACAGTATACAAAAAATATTTGTAAAAAAGGGAAAAAGGGGCTCAGATATAATAGGATAAAGGTGAGCTATTGAATGTACTCTGAATAAAAAGATACAGAAATAATAGGATAAAAGGGTAGATTATTGAATCAACTCTGATAATGGGGAATATGGATATGAGTTGAGATTAATTTTGTTAGAACAGTCTGTACATATATTTGTACTCTTGTTCAAGGTACCTATACAGCTCATTTTACAATGTAATTCAAAAACTAGTCATTGAAAGTTATTATTACCTACTAATTAGGATATAAAATGCTCTACTATTTATGATATAAAATGGTAGTACTTAGTCATTACAATCAAACTTACAGTCATGTTATATTTGTTTTAAAGGTCAAACAAAGATGTATTTTAGATAGTCAGGTCATCTTTAAAGACTTCAGAGATCTACAGAATTTAAGATGTTTAATGACATAGGTTCTTCTTATTTTTATAACAATGAGATATATATGCTCCTGCCAGCACCAATCTGCTTCAAAAAAGATGAAGGACATCAAAGAAACTCCATATGGAGTTTACTTTCTTTGTGGCAAAAGTTAGCCACTGGGCAAGAAAGCTTCTTTGCCTCAACTGCTAACAGTATGCTGTCCAAAATAGACTAGCAAGACACAGAATAAAGGACTGCCAAACTTTGACAAGATAAGACAGCGCAGTCCTTTAGAAAATCCTGATTCACAGATAGGTCTGTCAGAAATGCTAGGCCTGTAGGCCAAAGATGGATGCCTCAACATTGCAGAGGAACCTTGGGTGACCATTCAGGCAGTCAGCTGTTTCTGTTGTTTCTCACATTTTTTGGAAGCGGCTTGCTTGTATTTCCTGCTTACTCAATTAATATTATTTCCTTCTGGAGTCTCTGAAGGAGTTGAAGACTTGGTAGCTATAGTTTTCCTAGTTATAGATTTAGAAAAGAAACTCATTAAAGAGGTATAAATAAAGTGTGTAAGTTTGAGAGACATAAAAAGATAGCTTTGGATTAGTAATGCAAGTCAGGATAGAAAGTAAATTAGATACATTTTTGACTCACCAAAATAAGAGTATTTTCTCTGAATTTGTCAATTGTTAATAGACTAGACATTATTGCTGTATATATTATATATAGTTATTGTATATATTGCATATAGATATTCTTATATTAGTTATAACCTTTTATATTTTTGATAAAAAATGGAAAATGTGATATATAGTGTGTCAAATTAAGATTGACTGAAAATCAGAGGACAGAGCCAGTCACAGAGTTAACCATAGAAGTCAGGCAGTAGTGACACCCACCTTCAATCCTAGCACTCAGGAGGCAGAGGCAGAGATCCGTGTGGATCTCTGTGAGTTCAAGGTTAAACAGAGTCAGGCAGTGGTGGCACATACCTTTAATCCCAGCACTAGGAATGTTGAAACAGAAAGTGATATGGCTGGGACTTATGCTTCCCTTTGCTTCCTTTGTTCAGTCTGAGGATTCCTGGATAAAGGATCTTCCTTATCTGAGGAGCTGGCAAGGTGAGAAGTGGCTGTGGCTTGTTCCTCTGTTTCTCTGATCTTTTAGCATTTACCCCAATATCTGGCTCTGGGTTTTTACTATAAGATCGCTAAGTATTCATGCAACAAATATCCCACAATATTTGCCCTTTTGTCTAAATAAAAATGAAAGGTTTTTAACTCTAAAACAGTAAAGCTATATACAATAACAGCAATTATTAGGTATTCAGTGGGTTTATATAGTGGATTATACTTATTGATTTTAATTACTGAGTCATTCATGCATATCTGATATAACGCCTACTAGTTCATGGTAGATGATCTTTTATATATGTTCTTGTATTTGAATTGCAAATATTTTATTGAGTATTGTTGCAGAAAGGTATTACTTTTTGTTGAGTTTTATATAGTTTAGAAATTAATGTTTAACTATTGCCTAATGCAATTAATTGGGTATTGTTTTTTCTGTTTATATTTTGTGGAATAATTTGAAGAGTATTGATGTTATCTTTTCTTTGAAAGTCTGCTAGAATTTTGAACTAAAATCATCTGAGCTTAGGCTGTTTTTGCCTGGGAGACTTTTACTGACTGCTTTTTTATTATATTAGGAGTTACAGACCTGTGGTGGGAATTTTCGTCTATATACTATAAATAAAGGAACTGTTTTGGCCATGGTGGGGCACCATAAAAGAAGTAGGAAGGAAATTGAGGTTCAGGTACAAGGAGTGCTGAGTCAGACAGACTCCATTCAGCTGCCAAGGAAGAAGCATATAGGCATACAGGTGAGCCACCAGGCCATTAGCCACACATGGCAGAACAGATTAATTAAAATGGGTTGAATTAAAATGAAAGAGTTTATAGGCCTAACAGGATGAAATTAATATGTGTCTGGGTCATTTTGGGGGGGAAAAGCAGCTGCAGGTGGGTCAGACCTATGGGCCCATATGGGGACAGAAACTTTGTATAACACAGATCATTTACATTACTTAGCTGACCTTGATTTAACTGGTAAGTGCTATATATCAATAAAATTATCCTTTTTTCTCAGTTTAGTGTTGTACAAATTGGTAAAGAAATCTCTGGATTTCTTTGGTATCTGTTATGTCTCTCTTTTTATTTCTAATTTTTAATTTGTATATTCTATCTCTGTCTTTTAGTTAGGAAGAAGTATTAGTCGATCTTAATTTCTCAAATGTAGTAGCACAGGCCCATAGGATCAAGTAAATTTGCTCAAACCAATTGCCAAGTCATGAACATAATGTACTTCCTCATGAGCCAACTTGGAGTCTGCCTGAGGGTCCTAGTAACTGGCACTGTCAGAGTTTCTGATCCTACCCAGCTAATGAGGGGCAAGCCCACAACATCATTGAATTGTGACACAGCCTGTGTGCTGTGAGGAGACTCTCCCCATTGCTGAATAAATGTGTTAGTCCTTTGCTTTACAACTGACTCCTGGGGTCGATGTTGTTGACTCTGTGTCTTCTCACCCCCCCCCAAGGAAACCATTAGGACCCAGCAACACTCAAAGAACTCTGTTTCATTTATTATTTTTATTATATTTTATATTTTATTTATTCCAACCCTGAGTTAATTTCTTGCCATCTATATTTTTTGGATGTGATTTCCTCTTTTTGTTCTAGAACTTCCAGGTGTGCTGTTAAATTGCTAGTAGGAGATCTCTGCACCTTTTTATGTAGGCAGTTATTGCCAGGAACTTACTTCTTAAAACCACCTTCATGATGTTCCATAAGTTTATATATGTTATATATTAATAGTCATTCAATTATAGAAAGTCATTTCTTTCTTGATAATTTTTCTTTTTATGGTTAAGAATTTTATTATCAAAATTATTACATCTTTTGTGAAAGTTCAAACGTTACATCAAGGTGTAAACACTCCACTTGAGGAAGAAGCAATGCTCCTTCCCTTCTCAGAGTTCCCCCTCTCCTCCTTCCCCAGAAGTCTGGTCTTGACAGCACCCTGCCCACACAGAATGGCTGGGGTCTCTGCACATGCCAGGCAGGGTGAGGGCTGCTTGCCCGCTGGCCTCTCCCCTTGGCTAAAATGCAAGGGGCAAGTGCAAACCCCAGCTCAAATGAAGAGACATTTACATACACTTTATATAATATACAAAGAAACTGGCATCCCAGGCAATATGATTTCCACTCCCAATGTTCTCCCAGACTGATGGGTTTGTGGGGAAAACAACAAAAAGAAAAGTACTATGCTGAAGGTTCAGCATTAAACAAAAAATCTACCACCAAAACAGAAAATCTCCCCTCATTTGAGCAAACACCTGATTTCAATTTTGAAACAGTCACACACAAAGACAGAAGACTGTGCATATGATAGTTGTAGGTCAAGGTAGAAAAGAAGATAAAAGAGGCCAGGGGATGGGAAAGAAAATAATTTTTCATTCAGTAGAGAGTTGTTCAGTTTCCATGAGCTTGTAAGCTTTCTATTGTCTCTGTTGTTGTTGATATCCTGCTTTAATCAATATATGGTGGCCAGATAGCATAAAGGGTTTTCAATTTCTATTTTCTTATATATTCTTTTGCATTAGGGTAAAATATCTTGTAATGTTCATTAAGTCTATCTGATTTATAATGTCAGTTAGCAGCAGTATTTATCTGTTTAGTTTTTGTTTGGATGTCCTGTTTATTGGCAAATGTGAGAATCAATATGTGATTTAAGCTGTAGTGTTTCTTTTATAAATTTGGAAATACTACTGTTTGGTGTATATATGTTAAAAATTGTAAATGGGATATTTTCTTTGATGAATATGTAGTGTCCTTCCATATCTCTTCTGATTAGTTTAGCTTTGTAGTCTATTTTGTCAGATAGTAAAATGGCCACCCAAGGTTGCTTCTTAGGTACATTTGCTTAGAGTATCTTTGTCCAACATTTTACCCTGAGGTCATGTCTATCCTTGACATTAAGGCATTTTTTAAAATTATTTTTCAGGGGAGAGCTCAGAGTTCCTCACTACCACAGTCAAGTTTCCCACATTTGGGGAAATGACATGGTTCAGCACACATGTGAAGTGTAATGGACAAGCTTAGACCTGGGAAAACCATCTTTGTGATGATGTTATCTACCCTGGAAAGTAATTATTAAGGCATGTTTCTTGGAAGCATCACAAGGATGGACCCTGTTTTAGCTTCCGTTATATTAGTCTGTGTCTTTTATTAAAGAATCAAGACCATTTATGAGTTTGTTTGTTCCTGTTATTTTGTTCTTCTGGGGTGTGTGTGTGTGTGTGTGTGTGTGTGAGAGAGAGAGAGAGAGAGAGAGAGAGAGAGAGAGAGAGAGAGAGAGAGAGTGTGTGTGTGCATTTTCCCTCTTTTGATGTAATGGCCCAGTATTATATATATTTTCTGTCTTTTGGGGTGTGGTTAGGCTCTTTAAGTTAGAATTTTCCTTCTAATGCTATCTGTAGGGCTGGGTTTGCAGACAGATACTGCTCAAATTTAGTTTCATAATGGAATGTCTTAATTTGTCCAACTATTGTGATAGAAAATTCTGGTGAGTGTATTAGTCTGGAATGTGATCTTTCAGAGTCTGTAGTACATGTGTCCAGGACTTTCTGGCTTTTAGAGTATCCATTGAGAAGTCAAGTGTGATTCTAATAGGTCTGCCTCTATCTGTTACTGGGTATTTTTCCTTTGTAGATTTTAATATTCTCTCTTTATTCTGTACAGTTAGTGTTTTGGTCATTATATGTCAAGGGGACTTTCTTTTCTGTTCCAGTATGTTTGGTGTTATGTCTGCTTCTTCTACCTTAATAAGCATCTTTCTTTAGGTTATAGAAATTTCCTCACATGATGTTGTTGAAAAATATTTACTGGACCTTTGACCTTGTTTCTTAGTTAGTGTTATATTGCTATGAAGAGGCACCATAACCACAGCAACTCTTATAAAGAAAATATTTAGTTGTGGTGGCTCACTTTCAGTTCAGAGGTTTAGTCCATGATCATCATGGCAGGAAGCAAGGCGGCATGCAGGCAGACATGGTGCTGGAGCTGAGAGTTCTTACATTGTTATCCAAAGGCAACAGAAAGTAAATTGTCACACTGAGTAAAGCATGAGCAAATGAGACCTCAAAACCCACCCCAATATTGACACACTTCCTCCAACAAGGCCACATGTATTCCAATAAAGCCACACCTAATAGTGCCATTCCCTTTGGAGGCCATTTTCTTTCAAACCACCACACCTGGGTTTCTTTTCCTTCTTCTATTCCTCTTATTCTTAGATTTGTTTTATTCATAGTGTTCCAGATATCCTAGATGCTTTGGGACAAGACTTTTTTTACACTGAACATTTTCTTTGACAGATGTTTATTTCAGCTAATTATTTCTTCAGTGCATGAGATTATTATATTTTTGTATTTTGTTGGTGAAGCTTGCCCCTGAGATTTCTGTTCAAGTTCCTAAAATTTTCATTTCCAGGTTGTCCTAAATTTGGGGTTTCTTCATTAATTCTATCTCTAGTTTCAGATATTGAGCCTTTTTACTAATTTCTTTCTACTGTTTTTCATGTTTTTATAGATTTCTTTAAATTATTCATTTCCTCTTAAGGACCTCTATCATATTCATAAAGACCATTTTAAGGTTTGGTCTTGTATTTGACCTATGTCACAATACTCAAGCCCTACTGTGGAATGGTTACTGTGTTCTCAGGAAGCCATATTGGCCAGGCTCTTATTGGTTGTGTTTTTATGTTGGCATCTAGGTATCTGGGTTTGGGAAAATTGGAATTCTGTATTCTGAGATCTGGTCTTCTATTTGTTAGGTGGATGTTTTCTATTTGTTAGGTGGATGTTTTATTCCTTGGATTCTGTTGCCCTTTCAGATTCTTGGGAGAGTGTGGTGGTTGTATGTTTCCTGGTAGGCACTTCTGAGTTCCTGATATTTTTGGCCACTGGGGTTCCAGATAAAATGTATTTCTAGATATTGAGAGCCAACATTTAGGAATGGGGAATAAAGCAGAGTGTTCCATCGGGATCTCATTAGTCCCCCAGGAATGGAGGCAGAGAGTGAGGAGAAACAGTACCATGTGGTCTGATACACAGCTGTAGTTGAGACTAGGGTATTGGATTTGAAACAGAGGAAGGAGAATGAAGATCTGAAGCTTGCCTACCTGCTTCATTGTCCTACTTGTTTTTCTGGCAGGATTGGCTGTTGGGTTCCTAGAGAATGCTTGCTGAAGTTGGTGGTCAGTATATTATGAAGGGTTGGGAGAAAGACATTTGTAGAAGATCTGTGTGATCCACTGGAGATGAGGCAGAGAGAAAGGTAACGCCTTAGCAGGTGCTCTGCTATAGAGATTGGAGTGACAGAGATGGAGGTGAGACTAAGGAATTCGATTTGAAGGAAAGGAGGAAGAGGTGATCTACAGTTAGCCAATCTGCTTCCCTGGCTGGAGTGGTCTCCAGTTTTCCAATTCCTGCTGGAGTTGGGGACTGAGATAAAGCAAGGAATGGGGGAAAGGAAGTTAGTGAGAAAGTTATGTGTGATCCATTGGAGATGGTGGCAGGAGGAGAAGGGAAGATGCAGGAGGTGGTCTGCTATAGAGCTGGGAATGAGACTGATAAATAAGCAGGGCTGGGAGAAGTTTGGAGGGGAAAATCTTTTGATCCACTAGCTATTTCTTATATGCACTAAATGTATTAAGATATTTTTCTCTCAAATAGCTAATATTATTTACAGAAAT
Source organism: Sigmodon hispidus (assembly GCA_004025045.1). NCBI lineage: Eukaryota > Metazoa > Chordata > Mammalia > Rodentia > Cricetidae > Sigmodon > Sigmodon hispidus. The sequence goes on along the minus strand of PVIH01011859.1, from coordinate 58,387 downwards.
TACAATATTAACATTACACAGTTCAATCCTGAGGGCATAAATGAACACTGAGAATTGTCACAACAACATCAAAGACTGTCAGTGTTTATTTTATTAAGGTCTCAAATAAACTTCTTATACTGTGTTTAAACCAATTTTACTTCTTTTCTCATCATTCATAGAAAACTTTGGATATAAATAAAGTCTATAAAAAGATTTATAATGCTAATATAAATGTATTTTTAAAAAAAAAAAAAACTACTTTGTTTCTTATTTTGTTTGTATTTTAGCCAGAGGGCAGAGAAGGGTGTTGTAGCTTTTTCTAGGATTTTTGTGCCAGAAAACATAAACACATATACACACATTAAATATTAGAAAGGAATTTACAATACTGTGTATTATCCACAGAAGTGGATTAGCAAAATAAAGACAGATGGCAAGGAATTAATCTAACACCTAACTCTAACGCTTTTCAGCTATGTTACCATTACATACTTATCTACTGTACTAAGTCAGACTTCATCTTGACATTGATCACAAAATTATATGCATGTATTCAACACCATCTGCTGCATAAGAGCAATTCAAGGGAAGTGGGAATAGCCACCATGGAATGTCAACAATAAAAGCTGACTACCACTTCCACCGTACCATTTCTCCTAATGGGAAAAGATAGTTGGACTACCATCATTACTTGCCCAGTTATATTGACTAAAATCCAACTGGCACTCCCCCACTTCAAACAAGTTTGCAAAAACAAAGAGGCACAACGTAAACAGTCCTTTCTGGTTTATATATCTTTAAACTAAACTTCTCATTTGAATTGAAAATCAATAAAGTTTTATAAGTAGATATTTCATTTGCTTTTTTTCCTGTCAGAAGGAGTTCAAGCCAACAGAAACCAGGAGATTATGAGTATACCAAGTATAAAAATAATATTGAATATTCTGTATTCACAAAGCCAAAATTACACATGCAAATCAAATACCATGCCTCCAAAACATCAGAAGTACCAAGCTTTCCAGAGAACCCTTATTTACCCTTACCAAATTATTCACTTCGGTATCTAGAATAAACCTAGAATCTTGAGCTCATGTTTGCCAGGATTCATAGAGTAATATGAATCCTAGTTGTAGTATGCCAAAAATTACATATGAATTATGCATTTTAGGCTGCCCATCTAAGAAAAAAAGAAACATTAGATTATGATGATGCAGAGATGTTTAATGCACTGTTTTGACAGACTTCAAATACTTCAAGTAAGAGAAAACCTTTTAATAACAAATTAGAAACAAAGATGAAAATATAGCTAAGCAACAAAAAATATAATGGAATATATTTGAAGATATTTTGACATCCCCCCCCAACAGCATTCGTCTCAGAAATCTGTAAACTAGAACAAATGTATTTGTGAAATGAAGAGAGAAAACAACAAAAGCATTTCAAATATGGATTTAATACCCTACCAAGCAGCATATTTCCAACATAAGCACTAAGATTTAGATGGAACTGGAAACAAAACAAACAACAAAATCAAAAACAGAAAGAGAGGAAACAAAAGATGCTCACCCCTCTGCTACAGCCATACCACCCTGAATGTGCCCGATCTCATCTGCAAGCCAGGTTTTTAAAGGCAAAAGTGACAAAGCTATAATTAATTCGGGGTCTTAGTATGGATACAATCTTGATTAGCTTTTTTTGGGGGGGAGGATTTTCCAGAATTCTCTTATCTTATCTGGCTGCCAAACCTTTCCTAGATTATCTCCTGGGTGGGGATATTCCATTTTTAATTAACTTCTATCAGCCACTAGGCTACCTCTCTTTGTACTTTTTGGCCTGTTTCAAACTAAAACTCGAGGTTCAAAAACAAAGAACTCTGGTTCTTCAACCAAGAAAACAGTACCATTTAAATCAGCATGAACAAAGTTTATATGAACTCACAGAAACTGAAGCAGCATGCACAGTGCCTTCAGGGTCTGCCCCAGGTCCTCTGCATATATATATTCAGTTTTTTTCAGTTTTTCATATCTGTGCACCAGACAGAGGTCCTTGTCATGACTAGTATTTTTCAATATACTTTACTTTTGTATTTCAGAGAGTTTGCATCTCCAGTAGTCTATTTAAGGGTCCCATGACCAAGGCACAATATTGATGTCCTCCTACCCCTCTGTCTCTTTTAAAAATTCTTTCTGCCTTTTCTTCCATGGAGTTCCCTGAGCCCTGAATGGAGGGATTTAATGTAGTCATCCCATTTAAGACTGAGTATTCCAAGGTCTCTTACTTATATATGTATATATATATATATATGCAGTTTTATGTTTCTATAGTACTCCTAAATATGAGAAAAAGTGGGTCTTTGATTCTTGTACTTTCCTTTGGGCTCTTTTCATTCTGTCTTGTCAAATTGTGATGTGTTGGTTCTTGTTTTATTTTATTTTATTTTATTATTCTCTTAAGGGATAAGCCTATTTGTTTTCTAATGAGCAACAGAAAGGGAACAGATCTGGATGAGAGGGAAAGTGAAGAGGGACTGATTGGAATAGAGTGGGGGGACTGTAGTCAAGATATATGAGAAAAAAATCTCTTTTCAATAAAAGGAAAATATTTCCCCCAAAACTTATCATCAAATAAATAGAATCAAATTATTCTCCTTATAAAAAGATTTTTTTGTATTACAAATTAATTAACATAACACAACAGCCTCGTGCAGCTTTTTTTTTTTTTTTTTGGTTGGTTTGATTTGGTTTGGTTGGTTAGTTATGGTCAGTGATAAGGGGCAAACCCAGAGTTATGTACATACTAGGCAAGTTCTCCAACACTGAGCAACATCCTAAGCCTTTTATGTAACATTTTTTTCAGTGTGTTCATGACTCAGAGAAGTCTATATATCAAACAGAAATCACAGCAAATATTAAAACAGTAGACAGAATTAATGAACTGTGACACAGTGGGAATATGCTAAAAGGAAGTGTGAATTGAATTGCTTTTTTATTTTAATTTGTTTTCTGGTTTGTTTCAGTATGCAAGTACACAGCAGGAAAGCAGGCAGAAGACTTTGTGTCTGACCTGTTGCTGAGATGTGCTTGTAAAATGCAGTGAACACATGACTCAGAGGAAAAGGGCAGCCCCATAGCTCAGCACTTATTATAGACCAAAGTGCTACTTGCAATTTCCATTTGTAACATGACCTCAGGAAAGGAAGGCACACTGGGTGATACACAAAGCACAGGCTTGGTTCACAGGCCTGCCCAACACTTGCTTTATGTTTTGCTTTAGACATGAAGCAATATGAAGACAAGTCTTTGTAGCCTTCAGGGGAATCAATGTAATATGATGGTGTATTTGGGCCTCTTCTGAGTCAAATGTCAGTTCATTCTCATTCACCTGGAACAATTGTGGGCTATGTATAATAAATGGAAGAATAAATTATTTTGATGCCCACATACTAGGTTTTGATGATGAATATTTTTCCAGTTGTAAGTATCTGCCAACCATTTTGGTGTGATAATACATAAATAGAATACAATATAAAAACATTAAAAAAAAATTCCCTACAGTCATATATGATACCAGCTAAAGGCTCTGGTAGATTCTTGAACTACATGACCTATTGAGAAATTCTAAGATATTATGTTGTCAGGGTTTTAATTATCTGAGATATTGTACTGATAAAAAAATATAAATACAAAATTAAAACTAAAATGCATTATTCATGGACTTCTTGTACTTTATTCTTAGTGAACTAAAATGTCGTATTTATATTATGATTTTTTTGTATGCAGTGCATAGCATTACCTAGCTTTATAAAATATGATTGCCTGAAGAAATGTAATCACTTTCACTGAAATGCACTTGAGGTGTTTTTGTGCCATAATATTTTTAAATGTACCTATTTCTATTTAATTTACAACAACAAATTATCAGTTTATTACTATATTTCTATAGTAGAGCTTGAAATTGAGGATGGTGATACCTCTGGAAATTCTTTTATTATTCAGGAATATTTTAGCTATTTTGAGTTTTTTGGTTTTCCATGTAAAGTTGAGAATTGTTTTTTTTCAAGGTCTACAAAAAATGTGTTGGGATTTTGATGGGAATTGCATTGAATCTGTAGATTGCTATGGTAAGTTACCATTTTTACAATGTTGATCCTACTATTCCATGAGCATGGGAGATCTTTTCATCTTATATCTTCTTCAATTTCTTTTTTCAAAGACTTGGAGAATAACAGTTTATAAACATTTTATAAATTTTGATGAAATTGTGGCTCATTTTAAGAAAACTTTAGTTTCATTATCTACACATATAATTCAAAAAGGTTATTCAAAAATCCAAGAAAATTCCATATGGCAAATTAGAAATAGAATAAACTATTCCTTCTGTGAAAGCTTTGTACACACTTGTAAAGAAGGTGCATTTGTACACTATGCAAATAGTTCAGAAGGAAAGCATAAAACAGGTTTCTGAGCCAGTGCAAGAACCAAGGAAGATCAAGAGAACTACATGAATTCACAAAAGTCCTCATGAAACTAGAATCACATTTGTCCACCTTGTGGCACATTGCAGAAAGTAGATACTTTGATAGGCTTTCGAATGCTGACTAGTAGAAATGTTTAGGTTTCAAGGATAAAAAACATATAATAAGTGTCATGAATTGGTAGCTTATGTTGCTTCATTTGGAGTGTGTGCGTGTGTGTTTGTGTGTGTGTGTGTGTGTGCACACGTGTGTCTGTGTGCCTGTGTGTTGGAACTTGTGTGATACACTTTAAAGCCTCATAAAGATTTGTGCTGTAAAAAAGTAATAAGTTTCATTGTTCTTCAATAGGAATGGGAATAACTGAACAGAAAATTAAGGATTACTATTCATTTGAAAAATTCTTAGTGAGCCCTCCTGCTTCTTCAGTAGAGGGCACTCTGCATTGAAAAGTGACTGGAAGCAAATGATGTTGTATTTCCAATATATTTTCCAAGAGTAAAGTGGAACTGTTAGAGGGGAAAGAATTGCCTCCCCTACCTTGCCACATTTATGTGATGTGGTGGGATTCAGGCATTATTAAGGAAGACCTAGATGCATTGCTTTGGGGTCTTGAGGACCCTGAATGGGGCATGGCTAACCACCATTGAAGACTCAGTTGCAAGCTGCCTGCCTTCCCTGTTTTGTTCCTGTGTTCTCAGAGAGAGGATTGACACATCACTGCGTGGGACAGTTCAGCTCTCCAAGAATTGCCTTAAAGTTCAATTTTGTATCAGTGAGTATTTATATAAACACCTTAATAAATATTAAACCTTTATATAATTGATCGCCAGTGAATAATTCCTACAATAATGTTAGGTGATGATAGTTATGCTACAGTGGTCACAGTTATTCTGTTGTTCATTCTCAGCATCAATGTTATCTAACGCTCCCAAGCTGCCTTTCTTATTCTGTTATGGACATTTATGTGTGGCAAACAGAAATCAATCCTATGAAACCTGAGAAAGCACTACAAATTACTGAAAATGTCAATGCTTTTGCACATACAAAAATACTTATTAAAATTGATGCCATTAGATGAAAACACTATAGAATTAAGCCTCCTCTTCTATAGCAAAACAATACTGGAGGTAGAATAGTCATCTTTTCTACTTTCCCAGCCTCATTATATGATTGTGGTTAGCACAGTGTAATATTCACTGCTGAAACAATTGAGAGTACAGAGAATGCTGTGTGACAGGCTAAAAGGAAGCCCAATTTAGTAAACAGCAGTCCAGGCCCAAGTTCTACAGCTTATTTGCTTAGTTAGGGACTTGGAGCAACTCAGTTAACTTTGCAATGTTTTAGTTCCTCTTCAAGGTATAAATGTCAGCTTTTTTCAGGAAGAAGTATCTTCAAAGTAATCAGATTTTTCCTAACATAAGAACACAAATAATATAATGTATGTCAAGGGTTCAGTTTTTGGCACAGCAAGTACTCGGCATATTTTAGTACTTAACATTAATTATAATATCTCTGTCATATTCATCTGCTTTTCATCATTTCTTTATTCTACCCTTGGTACAAATACATTTTTCTTGTTAAACACTTATTTGGATATCATTAGAATAAAAAGATAATACTTACATAAACATATTAACAATAAAGGGCTGAAAAATAAAGATTTTGCACTCCATCTCTCTATGCTTACTAATTGGCATGTTACCAAAATAGCACTAAAACATAGAGGTTACTTTTTTTATAAATTTTACATTATACATATATATTTGCATGTATTAATTTCCTGTTCAGTTAATTCCACCTACATTAAATATATATAAAACCATGATATAGTCTGTCCTTTCTATGTGAAGGTTCACTATACATGAATTACTGTGGAACTGTATATAGAGAATATTCCAAAAAATAAATTGCTACTGACATGAATTATTTACTTAGGCTAAGAGTGGATATAAATGATGTCTTTCTTCCTTGTCAATATTCCATAATAAAGATGATTTAAAGTAAATAAAGTATATATCCAAAACATGTCTATTTTATATGAGAAAAACTATACATTCACTTTGTTAGAATTATACTACTATTTCAGGGATATAAGCTTTGTTCCAAATTAAAATGCAGAAATTTAAAACTCAAAATCATTACCTTTCCTATAATATCTAATCCTTTACATAGATACTACTCACACTGTTTCTCCCATAGAAGCTTTCAAGATTTATTGATTAGAAAGTAGCTAATGGAAGCTCTAGAAAAATCAGAGAAGTAAATGACTTCTACAATATATCTAGATGGCTGTGTATATGCGTTAATAGAGAACACTTGACTAGCATGTAAAAGGTTGAAGATTCAATCCCCAGGATCACCCAGAGAGAATTTAGAGAAACTCAATACTCTATAAAGGCATATTCCTTTTTCAAACTCAACACTCTATAAAGGCATATTCCTTTTTCTTTGTTCTATTTTTTTTTTACTTTATTCAATTCTCTCTTTAACTTCTATCAAGCTATTATTTGCCAGAAGATTCAGAGACCAATTGTCATAAAATATGTGGCCTAATTTTAAATTTCTTTCTCAAACTTGGAGTTTAGCACACATTTATTTTTTGTCACTGTAGTGCACTGAGTCATCAGGTGGTGGCACATTAGTGGCTTCAGAAACCTTACCAAGACTAAATTACTCCCCAAAAAATTTTGGATGGGGAAATTACCATCAATTAATGCAATTAGGATCAATCTAAAAGCCTGCATGAGGTAGCATTTGAACTGTTCACACCCCAGTAATTCAGATTTGGCAAAAAGTTAAATGGAGCACCAAAAATAGGCCAGAGAATTGTAAGCGGGTATTATAAAACATTTCAGTGATGCTGGATGCAGCACATAGTATTCTACCAATTACATGAGGTGGCAGCTAATGGTTCAAGAAGCTACAGTATTGGGTGACAACTTGCAGCACTTAAAATGCCACCTATTAATTTTGTTGTCTGTTATTTATTTTAAAAATTAGTCAAAAAGTGTCAATTGGACTTCAAGTTACTATAAATCCTTTAGATAGTATAATTTCTCTGATGAGAAATTAACTTATCAGTTTATCATTTAATGACATTTGTCATTTCTGACTGATGGTGAGGAGTGAGATGTTTTGACTTTCAAAAGGGCACTGACTTATTTGCATTTCCCCATATTTTAGATTGAAAATTATGCAAAGCATTCTTCTTTGATGTGTTTTTATACAAAGTTTAACCATATGAATACTAGGAAATACAAATTTTGAACATCTAATATACCTCAGACCTATCCTCACAGGCTATGAATTCCTGTCATTTGATTTTATACTTACCACAATCATACCAAATTGTACTGGTACATTTTTCACACATATGGAAGGGGATACAGTGAATTTGAGGGATTTTGTCAGAGTGGCAGCATCTCTGCCTCCAAAGTTCATATGCTCTTTCTACTGTATTACTATTTTTCTGAAACTAACAAAATTTCAAGAAAAGCTTTTAAATAAGAACTTCAGCAAAAAGGAGATGGCATTTTAAATTCTGGGAATATTTAGCATTAAAATGAGCCAGTTCCCCCAATCAAGAAGGAAAGATAAGGAATGATGAATGCAAATGCATGATTTACAAACAGGCAGAGGAACACTGAACATCATTAATCAATTATGCTTACACTAACAGAATAGAGCAGGCATTCTGACAATCTGGGAATACAATCTTTTTTAAAAATTATGTTTGACCTTGAACTTCTTAGTTTCTCATTTAAATCTTATTTCCTAGATATTAACATTTTGTTTAAGGAACATTTGCTTCAAGCTGTTTCTGTTTGATTCAGAGGCAACAGACACCAACATCTACAGCATTTCCCATCCCAGCCTCAACTTCCATGTTCAAATCACATGCTGAATTTGAGGATACATAAGGCCTCCAGAAATGGCTCAGGGGCAAAGATGCCTCCAGCCTAGTTAACAGCTGGAGTTGCATCCCTGAAACCTCATGTTTTAAGAAGAGGAGGAACACTGATAGATTGTCCTCTGGCTTCCACATACATGCATACACAAACCAATTAAATAAATCTTTTAAAAATGCCACATCTCTATGATTTTGGAAATATAAAATGTAAGCAATGTAAAACTGGATAAATCATCATAGTTGATCTTATTAATGTGTACACTTTAAATGTGTTAATTAATTAAAATGAGCAAAAAGGAAAATGGCAAAACAAATCAGTGGGAAAATGTGGAGTATTATGCAATTTAAATGAAGTAATTAACAGGAAATTCTTATTAGATGATAGATTTAATTTTGTTATTCCATATGTAATTATACAAAAATAAAAGTAGATACAAAGAATGTCATAGACAATTTTTGTACAAAACCACAACACAACTCAGTGCAGGTGTGACTGCATGATTCCAATCATTGGAAGCACTTCACTAATTTCAGTCTGTTGCACTATACTCAGTTTTCTAGTTCATACTTAGGGTCATAAACTCCAGTTACGGTCCTCAGGCCCTAGAATTATTTTATTCAAAGACAAAATGACACACACTATTTTAAGTTGTAGATTGTTTTAAAATTGTCATAACAGCCTTTTTAGGCTTATCTTTAGTAGTTGTATAATAATGAAGAATACATAAGAGGAAAATTTTAAAATACGGTTACAAACTCTAGTGCCAGTAGTACTAAAGGTGGAAATATTTTCTTCATTCATTCACATCATTGCCTTATAAAAGAAGGGTCTTATTAACTTGTGTATTAATAGTTATACAATTAAGTAAAATAGAATAGTTTCAAGTGAGCCAGTGGCTTTGAGAGGAAGAACACAATATGCAGAGTACTTACTAGGAACAATATAATCTACTAACTGCTTTCTAACCATAGTTTTCTTCCATACTTATGAAAACCCTCTAAGGAAAGTGGAATTATCATATGTAGTAGGAAGGGAGAGGTTGAGTTTGAAAGAAGATATGCACCACATCCTGGTAGCAAATTCAGCAAATAGCTGCCTGCTGTCTATTTCATCACACAGTATCCTGTTCATAAATTCACAAGAATAGAGGATCAGCAGTTAGAGTGAGAGAAATAAGTCACAACTCCTGGTACACATGGTTAAAGTGAGGGTTAGGGTGAGGGTGAGGGTTGCAGTTAAGATCATTGACATATATGCTGAAGAGGTTATGGAGCAAGGGGAACACTCCTCCATTGCTGGTGGGAGTGTAAGCTTGTTCAGCCACTCTGGAATGCAGTATGGTGGTTTCTAAGAAAACTGGGAATCAATCTCCCCAAGGACCCAGCAATACCACTACTGGGCATATACCCTAAAGATGCACATTTGCACTCCAATGGCATTAGCTCAACTATGTTCATAGCAACATTATTCATAGTAGCAAGAACCTGGAAACAACTTAGATGTCCCTCAACTGAAGAATGGATTAACAAACTGTGGTACATGTACACAATGGAGTACTACTCAGCAGTAAGAAAAAATGATATCCTAAAATTTGCAGGCAAATGGATGGATTTGGAGAATATCATCCTGAGTCAGGTATCACAAACCCAGAAAGAGAAGCAGGGGATGTACTCACTCATTAGTAGACTCTAAACAAAAAAGCAAAAAGCAAAACATGTCCAAGCTGCAAACCACAACCACTGAACAGCTTGGGATCTGAAACACCTTGGACTGGCACCTTGGATCCCACTCACTCTAGAGGAACACCTGACTCAATCTTGATGTTGGGGTGAGGAAACTGGATCTGCCAGGAGTGGATGCTGAACTAAGCCATATTGGGACCTTGAGACCTCCTGCCCTTGCTGGAGAGGAGATGGGGAGATGTGGAGAAGAGAGAGTGACTTGAGGGGGTGGGAGGGGAAAGGGACCATGAACAAGGATATACATGGATAGAAAATGTGACTTTATTCATAATAAAAAAAGAAAAAAAGTTCATTAGCATAACTTTTCATATCATTTTTTGTAATAATCTAAAACCTAATATGGATGCAAATGCTAAGTGAGTATACATTTCATATATTCAATAAATATTGTTAATTTTAAAAGGATTTTAAATCTTACTACAGATATATTTGCTCATCCATGTTTATTTCTGCTTTATTCATAATAGCTAGAAATTGGAAACAGCTTCAATGTCATTCAGCTGATAAATGTATGATTAAAATGTGGCGCATTTATACAATGAAATAGTATTCAGCTGTTGAGAAAAATGAAAATTGCAAGGAAATGGATAGTGCTGGGTGGAAAAATCAAACTGAGTAAGGTAAGATAAACACTAAAAGACAAATATTATCTATTCCCTTTTATATGTGGATATTAGCTTTAAGCTTCCAATGTGTGTGTTATAATCTGAATAACCACAAAGGATAAGTACCTAGTAAAAAACAAACAGGGAGGAGAGGATATCACAAGGATATGCCATGGAGTCATGAAGAGGAAAGTATAATAGGAGGATTAAACTGGGAAGGGGATGAGAGAGCAGAATAAAAGAAAGAATATGGGGAGAGACAACTAACACAAGATCTTCTGAAAACCTGCTGCTGAAGAAGCATGTATGTGTGTGTGTATGTGTGTGTGTGTGTGTGTGTGTGTGTGTGTGTTTTATAAAAGTAATCTGTGGAGTTACCATATAATTATGAAGAAAATGCCCCAACTAAAATTTGCAGTGCCAGGAATGAGTTACGCCTTGTTGAGTCATTGGCCAAGAGTGTCCCATGGACTTCCCCTAAACATCACAGGCTATTGCTAAAGCTATCACCACAACCCAATAGGTAAGATTCCTATTGCTGAGGACATTTATTTATGTCCTCAAACATGGAGAAACCAAGCTGGCGTCTAACTAAAAGCTTCATCTCTACTGACTAACATTCATGGTGTTGGAAGGTATTCAGCACAGTACCAGGGGAGAAAGGTAATCATCAATGTTACCCAGCTCCAAACACGTAGCTGTAACCTATAACAGATATCTGCTTGCAAGATAGACTGGAGCAATATAGACACAAATGCTATGGCTATAACCCATCACTTTTTTAAAAACATTGGATTTACAGCCCACCTGATGAGATGGAACTTATATCTAACAGTGCTTAAAGTGGCCAAGAACATAAGACTGGATAGGTCATAAGCCTAGGGGAAGCCCACTATTATTAATCTGCTAGAGGAATATAGCAAATAAAATGATTACTAAGGACATAGTGCTATAGTAATAAATTGGTGCCTTGCTCAACCCTTACCACAGAAACTTCTTGGAACAGATGGAAACTAACATAGAGTCCCACAAATGGACAATATGCAGAGAGTGAGAGACTTCAAAGCAGTCAGTCATTAATGAGATATATTCATTGAATAACACCTCTCCCTCAAGGCTCAGAGATCCATATGGAAAAGGACGTGGAACGCAGGTAAGAATCAAGGAGTCATTCACCAGACACAAGAGTATCAATGTACACATGAACTCACAGAGACTGTGGCAGATGTACAAGAGCTGCATATTACAAGTAGACAAAATATCATCACTACAAAGGAACTGAACACGAAGTCCCACTCCTAACCAAGAGGTCACTTGAAGTTGATACCTGTTCGGAATAGGAAAAACAGTTATTTCTAATAGAATGTCACTAGATATACCAACCATACTCCAGGGCAGACCTTGTGCCCAGGAGTAGCTAGCCAACACAAAAAGAACTCCATAAGTTTTGTTTGTGAGTTTTTTGTATAGTTTTTTTTTCATTTGGACATTTCATATTATTGATTCTTTTAACTTTTTTTGTTCATCAATTTTGTTTTTGTGAAAGAGAGAGAGATACATTTAAGTGGTTAGGGAGATGGGGAGAGTCTTGAAGACTTGATAGATGGAGAGAAAAAAGATTATTAATATGTATTGTACAAAAAATAATGAAAAATTTTTAAAGAATTATCATACAAACACAAAAATAGATTAAATTTGGGACAAAAACTGCAGTACAAAAATACTACACTTTAGCAAGAAGACAAGTAAATATAGTTTTACATGATATTATATACCTTCTTTTTTGGGTTTGCAAATATTTTATTGAGAATTTTTGCATATACATTTATAATGGAAATTGGTCTGCAATTTCTTTTTTTTAAAAAAAAAAATATGGTCTCATTTTGTATCCATGTATCCCCCTTTTCAAACTCCCTTCCCCCTCCTGACACCTCCTGGTCAGTCTCTCTTCTCTACATCTCATTTTCTCCTCCCCAGAAAGGGCAAGAGGTCCCAAGGTGGATTAGGTCAGCATCTAGAGGTTGAGGTAGCATGTTCACTTTCCAATGTGTGGAGACTCTACCAGTTTCTTAGTGAAAGCAGATGTTTTAGCGGTATAGGAACCTAAAAAGGATACTGATAGGAAAGTGTCAGATACCAATGTCTGTAGAATCAACCTTACAGAAAAGGTCAGCAAATAAAGGAAATAAAGTAGTTTGAAGCTTTGGTACAAATGGCTATGGTCCTTAGCATCAATGTCACCCGAGAATATGAGAGAATGCAAATTGTGAGGCTCCATCTAGACATAGTACACCAAAAACAGGGCCATGGTGGTTTAGAATTGCCTATTTAATGTGGATTCAGATACTACTCCCTCAAATGGAGAAATACTCAACTTTACTCAAAAGAAGATAGGAACTACAATAGAGCAGAGGAAAGGAAACAGTAGCAGACTGAGTTTTTACAACTTGTAACACTTCTGAAAGTGATAATTCTCTTAGAGGAAACAAGGCCACTTGATATTCCTATCAAGATATTAGTGGCAAAATACATGTCTCTGTGGTTGTGGGTCAAATGATCCAGGTAAATGCAGTTCCCATAATTCTCAGTCTAAGTATAGAATGCTTATCAACATTAAAGAATTCTTGTTATGATTAAAATTTTCTCCCCAAACCATAAATTCAAGCTGCAGACAGTGACTCTATAGACTACAGATGGAAAGGATGAAATGGGGAGTCAATTAAGAAGCAGGGAATTCACTTTCTTAGCCAAGTTATGAAGGATGCTATCAACAGTAAAAAGCCAGGATGATTTTGTGTCCTCTAGAAATGTTGTGATGGAAATGGCATTTCATCTGTATGCTGTTCTTCCCAAGAGCTTGTAGCCCTAGTCTTCCCAATGGACAAAAGCTACTAGAAAGATATTCTATAAAATACCTGATCAGTATTCCTCAAAACTGTCAAAATCTTTGGAAACAAGACTAATCAACTATCAGACCAAAAGAACCCAAGGAGACCTGGTGACTAAGTACTATGTGGTATTGCGGAAAGAAAGAACCCTGGAGCAGAGAAAAGAACATCAGAGTTAAAGCAAATACATAAAGAAATCTAAATACAGATTTTGCTTCATTCTAATATAAAAATACAGATTTTATCAATAGTAAAAAATGAACCATACCACCATGACATTAAAAATAGGGGAAACTTATGATGAGGTATCTATGAACTAAAACTATAACTTTCCTATAAATTTGAAACTATTATAAAATAAATTTTTACTTTTAAAAATTTAATCTTAATAAGTAGATATCTAATCTGTGTGAATTACAAATATATCAATAAGAAAACACATATTTCAGAAGAAAATCTGGTGAATTTTGTAAAGTTTTCAAGTATTATTCCACTTATCTTCTCTCTGGCTATCAACTTTTCCATATTATCTTTACTTTTCCATATTTAAAATGACTTATTTTCTGATTTCCCATATCTGCTTGAATGAATACAAATGTAAACTTCAATTAAGTATATGTTAAATTTGAATGTTCAAGTTCTTTATCCTTGTCACTTTTACTTAAATAAACCAAAATTATTCTATCGAACACAAGACATTCCTCTTCCTTGTAATAATCTTGGAAAATCTGGCAGAAAATTAGGACTGCTTTATTCCAACCGACCTTGGGCTGACTGAGGCTAAGAGTCATGTTCTGGCTGTTTGATACTTTGCAGAAGCAGCTATGAAAGCAAACAAACAAACAAAACAAAAGGCAAGACTGCAGACTCACGTAGCAAAGAAAAACTTCATGGGAACTTCTGTATAGTTTATTAAATAAAAAAATAAAGCCAGTTCTACAGTTTGGGGATCCAAATTAATAGAGGCCCATAGAGGAAACATGTGGTAAAGTTAGGAGAAGAGGTAAATTTAAGGCAAAGAAATAACCCTAAAGATATAAATCATGGAGATTTTTGTCATAGTGCGACTAGTAAAAAGAGAACCAGCTTTAAGTCTTTCTTCTATTGCTGCTGATTGATTTAGAATATTATTTTAAGGTGTGTTGCATTTTCATGTTACATTTGTTTAACTGTGAAATTGTGATTCTTTGCCTGTTTAAAACACGCAATGGTCTAATGAGAAACTGAACAGGCCAATAGCAAGGAAGAAGAAAGGATAGGGGCCTGGCAGGCACAAAGAAGACAGAGAAAGAGAAACCTGGGGAAAGGATCTAGGAGCACTAGGAGAGGAGGACACTAGGGGCCAGCCACCCAGCTATTCATCCAGCCACAGAGAAGATAAGAGTAAGGGAAGGGTAAAAGCCCAAGACATAAGGATGATGGAATAATTTAAGAAACGCTGGCTAGAAACAAGGCAAGCTAATACCAGACATTCTTAAGTAATAATAAGACTGCATGTGTGATTTATTTGGGAGCTGGGTGGCAACCTCCTCAAAAGACCATGGGGGCCTCAAAGAGTAAGAGTAAAAACCAACCAACAACAGCTGATGAAACCAAGTATTCCCTCTTTTCCAGGAAAAGATTTAGCAAGCATGTCTTTTTTCAGAATGACATAACTTTAGGCTCCTAGTAAATTCTTTGAGCATCCAAATAGTAGAATAACAAATTTTCTTTTCTGTTTTTGAGGCAGGGTCACACCATGTAGCTTTGGCTGTCCTGGAACTCACTATGTAGATCAGGCCTTGAACTCATAGAAATCTGCCTGCCTCTGCTTCCAAATGCTGTGAGTAAAGGTATGTTCAACCAAACCTGGCCAGGAAATTTTAAAAGTTACACTTTAATGGGAAGATTATCAGGCTTGTATAGGAAAACCTACCACTAATTGAGTGGTAAAATTAGGTAAATATCATGATAAAAAGGAGTTTCTTTTTATGTATTTTTAATTAAGTTTTGTGCATTTTTTGAACAGCACCTCTCAGTTCTTGGCATAATTTTTTTTGTATTATCTCGTTTCAACCTCACAATAAAGTGACAAAATTAACCAGGCAGTGATTATCTTCCTTTAATAGGTGAGGAAATGCAGTTTATAGAGTGTCTTTATTTTAAGGTGGGTCATACAACCAGAAAGTTGAACATATGAGTCTTAAGTTTTCTGACTTAGATGTCTGCTCTTCACAAATCTTCATAAAGCTATCTGGAGATGTCTTGCAGCCCTAAAATTCCATTACCCTTTGACTAAGAAATGGCTTTCAAATTTTAAATTCATAATCTCTCTCTAGCTAAATAAATATGAATGTTCCACTGAAGAAGTCAATATGTTTTTCTAGTTCAAAATGAGAAAAAAGATGAGAGATTTTAAAAACATAACAATCAATCATAATTTTAGCAACTCTTGTAAATTTAAAAGGTTTTACATTCTTCAGAAAAAGTGGAGCAATTCCTCAAAAGAGCATTAATAAAGCTGCAATCAAATCTTAGACTGATGTATTATCACAAGACAATAGAAGCCAAAGAGTTCATGATTTCATTTTGTTCCTCAGTCTAAACTATAGTAGGTGATAAACAATTCTGATAGAAACTTAAAAGTAATGAAAAACAAGGAAGCAGTTGTTTTCTCTTATAAATCATAGTTTGAAACTACAGTACCTATTATTTTTTATTTTTTGAATTTTGGCTGTGAAATGAAAATCTAAGCAATGATAATTAAATTACAAAAAATGACAGAAATAAATGTTGTAAAAATACTGACACTGACACTCCATAATTGTGATTTCACAGTTACTAATTTAAATTTTTTAATTACCTTAGTGATTTACAAAGAGAAACAAGTAGGTTTCTCTTTGTAAAATATTAAGTCTGCTTTAAGATAGCTACAAGCTTAAAAATACAAAATTATCACTAGTAGTAGAGAACACACACCGAAAACTCCATCCTCACATATGATTTCAAATCCAGAAAATGTAAGAATACAAATCTGTGTTAGTTTTAGGAGGCAGGGAAGTCCAGAACAGTGAGGAAATTCCCAAAGACACAAAGCATCTCAAGTTTACAGAAAAGCATAGAACTGTTAGAGAATTCATAAATATGTCAAGGCAATGAGCTGGAAATGGGAATTTTCCCAAATGAAGTCTGAAATAATTGCAACAATAGAAGTCATGGTGGCAGAGAAAGAGCTAGCAATCAAAATGGTAGAATTGGATATAATCCCTAACTATGGAAACATGACCATGGCATTTGCTCCATACATTAAGGCACTTGGAACATTTCTACACATAAAAATTAGGAGCTATAAAAAGCATCCCTGGTGTGTCAATTGGGGTGGGAAAACTAGGACAGTACCTGGAGATCATGGTATAAAATTACGAAGAAAGGAAGGCACCATACTAAAAAAACAAGATACACAAGCATGCTGTCTAAAATTGAAAGGGCGCTGCTGTATAAACTGGCTCCCCCACGTAAGTGCTGGATTCCAGTACCCTATCATCAACATGCTCTTTCATTGCCAGAGAAATAGGAACTGTCCTCCTATGTAGGAATTATGTCTCTAGGAATAGTGAGCCATCTATCCCAGCAACTATAAATCTAAACAATCAAAGCCCCACAAATTTGAGAAAAGATTAACATAATGGAAAAAAGCAACACACACAAATAGTATGAAACAGTGCCACACAGAACATAAAATTAAAAAAAATCTAGATAATCGATTCAATATTGAGTGTTTAGTAAGACTGCTCCATTTAAAAACAACAGTCATCTTTGACAAAGAAACAACAAAGTATCTGAAAGTTTAAAATATCACAACTACTTCTTAAAATCTCAGTGGGTTAACTGAAGTTATATATACAGAGGGATTAAGCATATGACACACAAACTAAAAGGTGTATAGAGTAAATTCACTGGTTCCAATAGTAGGTCTTCTGGGGCTGTGGAGTGGGAATTGAGAGAAGCAAAGGAGAAACAATTTGTTGGGCCAAGGAAAGATGACTCTTTAAATTGTAACATACAGCAATTATTAAGCAGCAATAATAAAAATGAAACATAAATACTGATAAAATTTCTGAACCATGCTAAAAGCTATCTGAGAGGTATTGGCAATAGGACTGACATCATAGTTCTTGCCAATAGCATGGGATTTGAGAAAAGTAAATAAAATGTCTTTGAATTCCCCAAGTACATTTTTTTCAAAAATATCAGTTAGTAGCCTTTATAATGATCAACCTGATTATTGATTCCAAAGTTAAAATTAAATATCCCTTAACAATACATCTCTACCAAAAATAATGTATTCTACTAGTGAGTTTATACAGATCCAAATTTCATACCTAGAATCATACTGACTTGGCTATCTAGAGTAGATATAGTCAACCTATACAAGTTGTCATACCTAATCCTCTTTCACTCCCTCCACTTACTCAGACAGCTAACAAGCTAACTACAACATAAATTCTTTCCCAACTATTCATGTTAGACTCTCAAATTCATTTCTATATACACTAAAATTTTTCAAACTTGTAAACATTTGTTTACATCTATAAACTAAAAGCTGTATTACTCAAGGAGCATTTTTTAATTTAGTTTTGAATAAAGTCTCATTTTTCTATCCATGTATCCCCTTGTCAAACTCCCTTCCCCCTCCTGCCCCTCCCAGTCACTCTCTTCCAGGTTCATATTCAATCCTACATATTGCCCCAGCAAGATACAATTGGTATGAAGTTTCCACACAATCTATAATGAATAAATGAATGTTCCAGCCACTGTAAATAATAACCCCTTTATCCACAACTCAGATCTTCTGTCATTTGCCTGAGCACAGGTACAACAAACAGTGTCTTCTTTTTCTTTTTTTATTATGAATAAAGTCACATTTTCTATCCCTATATATCCTTGTTCAAGCTCCCTTGCCCCTCCCACCCCTGCCTGTCACTCTCTCTTCTCCCCATCTCCTTATCTCCTCCCCAGCAAGGGCAGGAGGTCCCAAGGTCCCAAGGTGGCTTAGTACAGCATCCACTCCAGGCAAGTCCAATTTCCTCATCCTAATATCAAGACTGGGTTAGGTGTTCTTGAGGAGCATATTTTATAGACACCCAAATATTTTTCATTCAAAGGTAACTAGTAATACTGGAGGATGCCAACATGCAGTAAGCTTTTCTCATATTCAATAAACATTCTTTTCTTTCTCCCATCTAAATTTATGATCATCTTCTTTAAAAATAAACTATAGCACACAGAAGGTCTGTCACAGGTCTCCCTAAAGAGTAAGACATATCTTCACATAGTCCGTGTGAAGGGAGAAAAGAACACAAGGATAAGATGAGAAAAGACACAAAGAAGAGACTGAAAATTAAGTCTACAAACTCCAGGTTGCCTGGAAAGAGTAGGAGGGTCTCTTGTATGAGCTCAGCGAGGGTCTGTTTTAAGCTAATTCAAAACTCTTCCAAATGAGCTTATTAGATTCTAATTTGGTGGCTCAGAACCTAATAAGAATTCAGATCAAACTGTTCTTCTTTCTTGAAGAGACAGCATTGTCAAAGAGCCAAAATTGGAGTGGGTGTGTGGGGGATTGAGTTATACAGCTTTCACATTATGATTCACCTCTCCACAGCAAAACCCTTCCCCCATCGCAATAACATCTGTCATACATTTTTATTCAAATTCCTCTCTACTGAGGGCAATCAGAAGCTAAAGAGATGCTCCTACTGAAGTGACCCCAGCAAAAGTAGAAATCAATAACATGGCCAGCTGACATAGAAGATGTCAGGAAGTGTGAAATGATGAGGGCAAAGAAAAAAGGAAAACCTGTGTAAGACAGAAAAGTAATGATCACAGGACAGGATGAAAAATTAGGGCAATTATCTGGATAATTCAGCCTCAAAACTCTCTTCCTGATGATTGACGTAAATGTGTGTTTTCTTCTCTCAGCTCCATTTTCACAGTAGATGGCACACTGGAGCTGCAATAAACAGCATTCTATTCTTCATCATTGATATTTATAAGAAGTTTACAGGAAATACATCTTCTTTATTCACTTTAAGCTTTATGCCTACTGTGAATAAATGTTTTAAAAATATGATGTTGTGTGACAGTATGCTAAGAAAGATGATAAAATTACCTTCTTACCTGGGCTGTTTCTTGCCTGTGTTATTTGAATCTGGATCGCACTTCTCCAATTCTGCTGACATCTGGAATTAGGTTGCCAGGAGTTAGAGGTTTAAAAGCAGCTTATAGATGATGAAGTAAAATAGAACTTGGACTAATTTACTATTTATATTTCCAGTTTATATAAACTCACATATACCTCTCTCATGTGAACACGGACAATTAGCAATGTTTATATTAAAGGAATGTGGGAACTTTGAAATAGTGTACACATTTAGCAATCTTTAAAATTATCCTCAAAATATTTATGATGTTGGTGAATTATAATATTACTTTGCCAAAATAGATAGTAGGGAAGAGATGAACCAGTAGTTGCTAAGCATCTAATTGATTCCATGTTCAGTCTGTTCTATTACAATTTTTATCATTAAATTTTCATAATAAACAAAAGGTACAGTGAGATAAACGAGTCTAAGTAAGATCCAATAGCTCAACTACAAATCAGACAGCTAATAGGTGGCATATTCAAGAGATGCAATGAGATTCATCTTGCTCTCTAGCTTACATGTCTAATAACAGATAAATATTAACAGATAAATAAGTAAAAAATGTGGTACATATAGGAAAGGAATTTTTATTGAATCATATATAAAAATGAAATCAGGACCCATTCAGGAAAATTGGTGCAATTGGAGATCATTATATTAAGTGACAAATAAGTCAAATTCAAAAAGACAAAAACTCCATTATTTCTCTCAAATGTGGAATTGAGAGAGAAAGAGAGAGAGAGAAAGAGAGAGAGATTGATTAAAGGAGATAGAAAGATAAATAAAAGAGAGAATAATAGATTATATGGCATGAAAGAAAGGATAAACTATTTGTGGGGAGGAAGGGAACCAGTATAAGATGGATGAAAAAGAAGGAACAGGATGACAGTGGAGAAGGGCAATGAATAAAAACAAAATATAATGTCATATACATATGAAAATATCATTGTATGTTAGTTCAAAATATTTTAAAATTCTGAAATCAGACTCATTGGTACTCAATGCCATTAAAGGATCTGTACATGTATAGGTATCTAAGGACATATGAAGTGACATTAAAAACAATATGCTGCCCAAACAGAATATAAAAATCCTTTAGTTATGTTTGAACAAAATATCATCATGGCATCAGCAGTGGTGACATGAGTATAGAAGGGGAATGTCCCTTCTTCTCTTTTAGGTTGTCAACATGTACAGCCTTCAACAAAAATCAACGTTCTCAGATTATCAATAAACAATTGCTATTCTTCCACAGAGATGCTACATGTCTATAAAATGCAGTAACTGAAAGATACCCTGGAGTGAAAATGTGAACTAAAGGCCAGGAGAATAGGCAAGATCAAGTCACTTAGTGAGCAAACCTAGTCTACTGTTGAGTGTTCTTCTCCAACACTCTTTCTGTAACAGATCTTATGTTTATATTGATACAATTCTATGATAATGAATATGATGATGAAATGAGGCTTACTCGTGGACTTCAAGACTATACTATAGGTGAGGAGATGAAGAGGCCCACTGAAATGAAGAGCTGGCCTCCTAGAATAAATCCACAAAGACAAATTTAGTAAGCCACTATGTTAGATATATTCATCACTATTATGATCAAAGACCTGACAAGCAGAAGTTTAAATGAGAAAAGGTTTATTTTTGTTCCTATTTTAAAGGTATGCTCATCATTGCAGAGAAAGTGTATGAGTGGGAGCATGATGCATCTGGTCAAATTCCATTTGTAGTCAGGAAACAGAAGTGAATACTATTGTTTTATTTTTTCAGTCTAGGAATACAGCCCTACTGCCAAAATTCATAATGGGTCTTCCCAACTGATTTTTTTGAACTAGATAATCCCTTATATGTATGCCCAGAGATGTATCTCCTAGGTGATTTCAAATCCAGCCATGTTGACAAAGAAGATTAATCATCACAGCTACTGTTAAGAAAAGTTGTATTTCCTACATTTTATCACTTTGAGGACTCAGACACTAAAATATAAAGTGTGCTGCACACATTTCCACTGTTCAGCACTCTATGTTGGGTGCAGGGTAAATCAATATGGCATTTTTATTTCCTAGAGTTACTTACTGAGGCTAATGAGGTGGAATTGATTTAAGATATTCTTCTACACTTATATTGGCATTTGATCATTTTCTATTAACTATGGTCCCAACATACAAAGATTCTAGATTGCTGAATCTTATGATTGCTATGCTAAGAAACCTTGCCATTTGTCTTATTTTTTGCTATTGTTGAAATAATACAATGTCTGAGAGTGAGTAATTTATAAAGAAAATAATGATCCTTTTGATTCATGGTTCTTGAGGCTAGGAAGTATAAGAAAATGACACCAGCAACTGGTAAGAGTCTTGCATTGCCTTACCTCATGGAAGAAAGTGAATACCACTCAGCAGTAAGAAAAAATGATATCCTAAAACTTGCAGGCAAAAAGATGGATTTGGAGAATATCATCCTGAGCGAGGTATCACTAAACCCAGAAACATAAGCAGGGGATGTACTCACTCATTAATGGTCTCTAAACAAAAAAGCAAAAAGCAAAACATGTCCAAGCTGCAAACCACAACCACTGAACAGCTTGGGATCTGAAACACCTTGGACTGGCACCTTGGACCCCACTCCCTCCGGAGGAACAACTGACCCAGTCTTGATGTTGGGATGAGGAAACTGGATCTGCCAGGAGTGGATGCTGAACTAAGCCATATTGGGACCTTGGGACCTTCTGCCCTTGCTGGGGAGGACATAAAGAGATGGAGAGAAGAGAGAGTGACTGGGAGGGGTGGGAGGGGAAAGGGAGCTTGACCAAGGAAATACACGGATAAAAAATAGGATTTTATTCATAGAAAATAAATTATTAAAAAGAACATAACATTGGATTTTGATGGAATAAATATGTATTCAATATTTAGCAATAGTTTTTCCTACCATCCAAGGAACTTTTACTCCTTTAGCTGTCAAAACTAGTGAATATTTTGGGAATCACATGATGAATTGAATATCGTTTCCTAGTGAATCTGAAATAATTGTGATAGGTTTACTGAAAGACTTAATTTCAGGAATATTACCCAAGGTTAATGTCTGAAAAGCATGTTTCTGAATATTGTTAAAGGACTGTACTAATAGATAGGGAAAGGATGTCTCTCTTTATCTGATAGAAAAGACAACACATTAGAGATATTGAAGTTATGACAACTTATGTGGTATTGTGGATTAAACTCATGGCCCCATACAGATGATTTCCAACACAGGATTTATGACTTTAGACTAAAAAGATATCTTATAAAGTACCTTAGCCACAGCTTCTATATTTTTCTCCATCTTCTATCAGCTAGTTGCTAAGATGAGTACAAACCAAATTTGAACCTCATCTCAGAAAATAACAAATGACATGAAATTAAATGAGGCATAGTTAAGATGATGATCTACCAATGTAATTCAGACTCACCAACTATTATTTTCTGTTAATATATATTTAGCTCAGAACAAAACAATTATACCTACAGTAAAATGTAATTATTACTACTAAAAATATAAACTTATGATAAATACAATACTCCAAGTGTTTATTAAATAATGATTACCTGCCATGTCTCTTACATGTGGCAATGAGAAAAGACAAATAAATTAACTTTAATCCACTAAGTTTAATCAATAGCTAACTCTGTCTTGAATTTTAGCTGATTCCAATTCTATGTAACTTGATCACAAAACCATAGTTAACTTCCAGAAGGAAATAGCTTGCCTTGCTCCTAAGACTTATGATTAACTGTCTTCACAAACAAGTGGGAAACTGTCTTTTTGTCAAATACTGTATACGCTCTTTTAACTATAATTCATAAAACAATGCATCAAGATTGGCATTATAGTACATTAAATGCAGAATCAGCTTGGTACTCCTCTTCTCATTGTCAAGTAAGAAATTGTGAAGATAAATGAACCCTGGGAATTTCAAGATCTGGAATGTGATGCCAGCTGGTGCACAGAGGAAACAAATTCAATCAGGCTACCTGATACTTCCTGCTTGCTGCCTGAAGCAGGGCAGACTGCAAGCTTGTAAAAGGACCCAATTTATCCTTGTCTTCCTTTTGGTTTAAGTGCCAAGGGAAAAAGGGTCTTTAACTCTGCTGATAAGCCAGAAAAATGTACAAACTGGTAGAAACTTTATAACAGGCCTCATATACTGTATTTTAGAGATTAAGAAGGCATTTTGACAAGTGATTTTAGCAGTTACAGTGTAGCAGATAGGAGAGCTGGCACTGTACAATGGTTGATGTATAAAAGATAGAGACGTGTTTTTCAAACTGCATTTAACCCCCTGGTTTTCATAAAAGCTATGAGTCAACAGAATGTTAAAAACAAAATAAAACAAGGCAGGATTTCAGATGTTTGAATGAACTGCACTGTCTTACTAAGCATTTTAATTCAGTTTTGCATCTCACACATTTTGTGTGAGAATCATGCATTAATTACTTACCCTGTAGTGAGGGCTATGCTGAATGTTCAAAATACAAAGTTAAATAAGATAGGCTTCCTCATTTAGAGGCCTAATGTTTCTAGAACATAAAAGTTCAGAAAGCTAAACCAGCTATCTATCAGTCTGCTGTTTTACAAAGCCATGTGGTGATAACAGAGAAATAAGTAGTATGACTTTTAAAATGGCATAATGTAGAGATGCCAGTATAACTTTGCAGTCTACAGAGAGTTGTCATAGAAGGTTGATGATTCAAATGTACAAAAGTGGGAATAACACATAAAAGTTCAATTTAATCATGATCTTCCTGCAAGATACAACCTCCCGTTTCTCTCTGATATAATTTCTCTCTTGGAGATCTGCTCCACTGCCAGGACCTCAACCAATATCACCCTCTCAGGGATGATGCATGACCCTTACTGTCTCAGATTATAAGAGAGAATCTTGTAGCATACTACTTGAGGTAGTAATATCTAAAAGAAAGAGGTTTGTTTTGGCTCACAGTTTTGGAAACAGGGAAATCCCAGATTGAGGTCAAAGGTAAAGTCCCCATCAAAGGTAAAGGCATCATTATAACACAGAAAGGGCTGGAGTAAGCAGGCTGGGCTCAAGAGGCAGAACTCACAAGGGGCAGCTTTGTTTTTATAACAACCCACTCACATAGCAGCTAATCTAGTCCTGTGACAGCAAGAACATGCTCCTTCTCTCTAGAATTAAGCTACACACATGAGAGGCATTAATATCTCGTAAAGTTCTCATCTGCCAACACAGCAGCAGAAATCAAATTTCAATATGACTATGAAAGGAGGCAAAGCACACTCCAATTACAGCACTTATTCTCTGCTTTATATTTAAACAGTTCTACTAAGATGTCCTACCATTATTTCAGATCTAGTGTAATACAAAAATTACCACCTGAATCTCCGAGACAGCTCTTGCCTACTCTATTTTTGCTATGCCATTCTTAAATTCATTCAAATGTAAAACCCTGGTGTTACCTTTGACACTGTTCCCTTATGTTCAATGAAAAAAATGTCACCCAATTTCCACAAATCCTCTAAATCAGTGTACTTTATCCTTTTCACCTCTGCCATGCAGTTCCAGCATATATAATATAGTTAAAGTGTAAAAGCACCCTGTCAATTTGTATCTAGTTGATATCCTAAAACGCCTTTTCTGTACAAGGACATTGTTACTAAATAAATGCATGCCAAGGTAATTTTCCTACATCATCAATTTCATAGAAATTCTGTCCATCCAGTTAATCTCTGAAAATACATGAAGTGAAGGTTCTTAATCAAGTCTTAATAATTCTCCTTCATAAGCTGCCAAGATATTTTTCCTTCATTCTTCTTCCTAAAGCACTCCACATATAGACCTATGCCCCTCCAGATATCACTCCCTTTATAACCCACCCTATGATAACACTTTCCTGGTCTTCCTGATTCATCCCCATCCTTTAAGTTGCTATAATTTACATTCAAAGTTGATTGAACACTCTTTTCTGTTGTTTTAAATATGTATATTGCCATACAAATTCTTAGGTTGATACGAAATTGACAGTGCTTAATCAAATTTTATCTAAAATCTAATTAGCAAAATAACAATTTCAAATGGTTCAATCATGATAAATGATATTTTATTATTCACCAGGGTTCCTAGACTGTATGGTACATAATAGAGAATCAATTTTCTTTTTTTCTGTTTTAGTTTCTTTATTAAGCCTCTTTGTTTTACTTTAAAAGCATTAGAAATATAGTTTAAAACGCATAAAATGAAGATTTTCTTGCTGTTTCCCAGTCTACAGTCCTTCTTCTCTATAGGTTACTATGAATAGCATTTTATTTTTTTATTATGAATAAAGCCTCATCTTTTTTATCCATGCATCCCCTTGTTCAAAGTCTCTTCCCCAATTATCCTTATCTGTAAACTGAGCAAGTGAGTGAGAAAGTAATCACTCTCTAGGGGAGAGACATCAGTCTCTCTCCAACCTGATGGTCCTTCACCACTTACCAGTTTAGACTTACTTAGTCATATTAGCACTTCCACACTGAAAACACTATTTTCTGCTTTACTTGGGATAAGCTGACCCATTTGGCCTGAATGCTTCAGTCGTAACCTTCTGGCTAACATAAATGGGTTCTGCTATAGTTTCTAAGGGCTAGAATGAGGTACCAAAAACTTACTTAAAATAACAGAAATCTATTATTTTAAAGTACTGAAGGTACAAGTGTGAAATCTAAGTGTCTGTGGAGCCATACTCACCAAGACTCTTCAGTGACTACTTCCTTGCTCCTTCTTAGTTTTTGTAGATGATTTTCATATCTTGGGGATCCTTGACTTTAATGTGCAGCATGTCAACAATTGCTATATCATCACACATTATTCATTTTCCACTCAAATTTCTGTGCTCAACTCTCTTCTCTTCATGTTGGATTGAGGATCCATATGGTATTATAACCTTATATTGACCAATGAAATCTGCGATGACCTTGTTTCCAAATAAAACTATATTCTGAGGTATTAAGTGTTAGGGCTTCAACCCATCTTTTGGGGGTTAAAAAATTCAACTGGCAACAGGTTCCTTCTTGAAAATTGAAGTTTATCTAAACTAAAAAAACAGCATGTTCTACATGTACATGTACATGCATATATATATACACACACATATATGCAACTATAAAAATATATATATTCTGCAGGGTTCTCCCAAGGCCTGAGATTAGCATGAACAAGCTATCCTTGTGACAAGGTCCTGGAGAGACCCTTGCCCATTTGGCGAAGCCTGTGGATAGTTCACTGCAAAAGTCTGGGCATGTCCCCAGGAGCATATGAGCTATCTACTCTCCTTGCTTTCACTATGCTAACCATATTACTGACTTCCTATAGTTCCACCTTATAGGAATTAAAAATAAAATAGCTACTACAAAAGGAAAACTTCTCTCTGATGGCTCTCCTCTAAGTGAGCCAGAGGGAATACTGTTACAAATATAGTGGACCTGATTCAGCCCCTAAAGCCTTTGATATTTCAAGAGTGACCATGAATTCAGGCTTTTTAAGAACAAGATGTTACCTTTGCAACCCACCCTCTTACTAGCCTGAAGGAGTCACAG
The DNA here is from genome assembly GCA_004025045.1 of Sigmodon hispidus. NCBI lineage: Eukaryota > Metazoa > Chordata > Mammalia > Rodentia > Cricetidae > Sigmodon > Sigmodon hispidus. The sequence continues at coordinate 31,010 of PVIH01011859.1, read as the reverse complement.
TAGCTCAAAGTTTAATGTCACATATTTGCATAACTATTCTGGAGAGAATGATTTTAATCAGAAGAGTTCACAAGAAATGCAGATAAATAGATGCTATCAAGACTTAATGGGAACAGTCTCGGAACAAGGAATAAAGCAGAATCGTAGTAACCCACAGTGTCCTCGTTTCTAATAGCCCTAACAAGTTAAGAGAGGTGGACATGAAAAGAAGGGATAAACAGTGCCAACTATTAAGAAATATGTTTCTGTTATGTTGCTTACAGATGATAGGGGAAAAAAACCTAGAATATCTCCATAGGAAAAAGAGTAGTATAGAATAAAGAATGAATTCATCCAGATTTGACTGGTGAGCTGATTGTGAGAATTTAGACCTTACCAGGAGTAAATATTAATCACTAGAGGCAAAATTGTTCTTCACTTTGCACAACACTGTAACCACAAATGTAGCCAACTGAGGACACTGTCCTACCTGTAGGTCCCTACTTAGAAAACTTCCTTTATGCTTGGCAATACTACTTATGATTCTAACATTAGAGCCATGAATCAAGTAGGTAATGGTTACTGGTTGGAAAGTTAGGGGACAGAAGGGAAATGAAGTAAAGGAACAAACTGGGTATATGCCCAGGAGTGGTATAGCTGGATCTTGAAGTAGATCAATTTCCAGTTTTCTGTGAATTCACCACACTGAATTCCAAAGTGATTATACAAGTTTGTACTCCTACCAACAGGAGAGGAGTGTTTCCCTTGTTCCACATGCTCAGCAGCATGTACTGTCAGTTGTGTTTTTGTTTGAGCATTCTGACAGTTGTAAAATGGAAGGCCCAGAGTCATTTCATTTGCATTTTCCTGATGACTAAGAAAGTGTTTCTCACACATTTGAGATTCTTCTGCTAAAAATTCTCCATTTAGATCTATACCCCATTTTTCAGTTGGATTATTTGGGTTTTATTTATATATTTATTTAAGTGTATTGGTGTTTTGCCTGCATGTATAACTGTGCAAGGGTGTCAGATCTTGAAATTACAGACAGTTGTCAGCTGCCATGTGGATGCTAGGAATCGAACTCAGGTTCTCTGGAAGAATAGTCAGTGCTCTTAACCACTGAGCCATCTCTCCAGCCCCTATGTCTAGTTTCTTGAATTGTTTATATATTTTGAAGATTAGCCCTCGTAGATGTGGGGTTAGCGAAGATCTTTTCCCATTCTGTAGGCTATCATTTTGCCCTATTGATGGTGTCCTTTGCTTTACAGAAACTTTTCAGTTTCACGAGGTCCCATTTCATACAAAATATTCTTAAAGTGATGCTTTAAAATAAATAAATGAGAAATAATAACCTAGCCAATATTAATTAAAGAAATATAGAGTAAAATACAAAGCAAAGCATTAAAGTGAGTAAAAATTTTGTGTGTTTTTAAATACCTTCTTTTTATTTATATCATGTATTTATGGGAAGTGTGTGTATGTGTCATGATGATCTTATGGAGGTCAGAGAATAGCTTGTCAGAGTCATTTCTATGCTTCCCCCATGTGGGTCCTGGTGATCAAACTGCAGTCATCAGGCCTATGGCAAGTGGTTTACTAATACTCTATATTGATTTTTATATTCACAAACAGTAAACTCCAACAAATTTTATGTACACCCATCATAAACATTTTGGGGATAATGTTATATCCAAGTACATAAGTCAGAAATTTTTTTTCCTTCTTTATTTTGTATTTATCAAAAAAAAACAGTAAAAAGAATTTTAAAAAAAAATGTTGAAGAGTTAACAATAACTATACAGAGGATAATAATCATAAGCATGGCTTATCAAGGGTGGAAATGCAAATAAGATTACTACACATATATTTTCTTTGTGTTCAGCTTTCCCTCTGAATTTTTTTTTTAAAGCAAAACCAAGATTTTTCATAAGTCTGGCAGAGAGCTACAAGAGTAAGAAATCGAAAAATAAAGAAAATGTCACATACTAGATAAATTATAATGTTTGTCATACCCAACAAGTGAAAAATGTGCCATGCTGGAACAGCAATATGGTTTAATTGGTAAGCCTGAAGTCTTAATGGGTAAGCCTTACTCAAGCCTAAAGACTTGAGTTCAATCCCTGGACTCACATGGTAGAAGAAGTGAGCCAACTACCACAACATGACCTATAACCTCCTCACACAGATACACATGTTGTGATGATCATGCATTTACAGGCAGGAACACACAGACACATACACAATAGATAGATGGATAGATAGATGTTATGTCAAGATAGCCACACATCACAAAACAAATCTAATTTTTAGAAACACAAAGACATCTAGCAATTAAGAACTATACAAAAGCACAGTTAAGCTTATTAAAAATGTGTTTAAAACAAATTAAATAAGAAATGGCAAAATGCAAATAAATAGAAAAAATGAAGTATTTTGCTACTTAGTGAGATAACTAACAGAAAAATCCTTATTAGATGATCAAACTAACATATTTTATAATTTCACATATATTCACATGTTTTAATAAGTTTAAGATACATGCAAAGATTCCACATGGGAGAGAAACTTTGTTCAAAACCACAGGAAGATAATTCCAAAAGTTATCAGCAGATCACTGATTTCAGTTAGGTGTATTATACTCACTAAGTGTGGAAAAGTTTAAACTGGAATAGGGTTCAGTGTAGGGAAGAGGTAGGGTTGAGGGCATGGTCAATCAAAATAAGGATGAATGAAACACCCATATAGAATCCTACCACTTTAGAAGTTAACTAAAGTATATTGTGTTTTGTAAAAAAAAGAAATTAAATAGATATCTGCTGTGGAACAATATTTTTATTGGTTAATAAAGAGCTGAAAGGCTGATAGCTAGGCTGAAAGTTAGGTGGGAAAGCCAAACTAAGCATCATTGGAAGGAGAAGAGTGGAGCCAGGAGTCACCAGCCAAATGCAAAGGGAACAGGAGATAAACATGCCATGCTAGTAAAAGTACCACCACATGGCAGAGTGTAAATAAGGAATATGGGTTAATTTAAAATGTAAGAGCTAATTAGTAATAAGCGTGAGCTATCAGCTGAGCATTTATAATTCATATTCAGCCTCTGAGTTGGTTATTTGGGACTGGGCGGTTTGAACAGGAAGCCTCTATCACAGGTATCATGCATGGCTGTACAACGGTCCTCCCAGAAACCATGAGATTTTAAAGAAAGTCCCAGTGCTATATGTGGGATAACTACCTCATGAATTATTGGAGGTTCCAGAGCCTCACAAAATAATTCAGACTATAGCTGATGCTCTTGGTTACCTGCAGTAACTAGTTGGTAAGGCACCATTGTTTAAGATGCCACACTACATAGTTTAGATACAGGACACAGAGAAATCAAGCTGGAACAGAGATGGCAGCTTTTCTTCTGGTTTGCATTCATGGTGATGCAAGGTACTATGAGGGCTGCTGGGGAAGAAAAACAATCAACAGTGTTACCCAGCTGTGGATCCTGTATGGTACAGTACTGGCCTGCCAGGCAAGACTAGCCTACTCAAGAAATAGTGGCATCACTTTTGGGGGATAAAACCTCTTTCTTAGTGGGTTCAAGACATGCCCAATTGAAAAGAATAAATGCTTTGTATTGTAAACCTGATCAGAAGTCTGTGACTGAGCATCACAGGCCATAGAGGGTCCTAATTCTGTTGTTTTGCTAAATGGACATATAGTCAAATTACCTTCTAAAGTATTTGTTTCTACCTACCATAGACAAATGCTATTCTCAGCCTTAGTCAGAGAAGCGTCTTTTAGCAATAGACAATGTTTAACAGAAACTCATCACTAATATAAGTGCTAAAAATAAGTAACCCTTGAGTGCTTAGCCTTAAATGGAGTATCTTTACTACCGTTTCAGGCATGGGGTACACATTGGAAGAGAGAGAAGAAAGACTAAAACCTGGAGAATGAGAAGGATTGTTCTACACTGTTGTCCTCTAGGTATGTCATAGCTGTTATAATCATGAACAAGTAGCAGTTGTAATCACCTGCATAGGATCTGCACACAAAAAACGATGGAAAATTTGGAGGAGAAATAATTAGAAAGAAGAGATTCAATGGTAAAAAGGTAATTAAGTATTTTAACCATAATGCACTGTATGAATTATCAAAGAAGGGTTGTGGGAGAATTTACAGGTTACTGTGTTAAACCATAGGAAATTTTGAATTTTTTACTGGAAGGTAAAACTCGTGGTAGTATGTGTCTCACATATATAAGGTTTGGGTACAATCCTTAGCATCACAAAAAAATTCATGAAAAGTGAAACCATTTTTTCCTATGAATTTCAACATATCTATACATGTGGTACAACCAAAAGATTGGTTTTATTGTCAGTTCTGTTTGAAAAGTGAAATCTTAAAATTACTTTCTTTAATAAGATACACTCAAAAACTATTTTAAAATATTTTTCATTGACTGACAATCAGATAGCACATAGGAAATACTGCATTACCAGCCAAATGATACTCAGAAGACATGTCACTGGCTTTTATGAGGTTTTTTTTTTTTTTTAAGAAAAGTGAAAACACTAAACGCTTTAAATAGTAGACAAAATAATTACAACAATAAAGTTAAACATCCATTTACAGAAAATGAAAAGAAAATTATCAGTATATAGATGACCTCAACAACACTGGCAGCCCACTTGATCTGATTGGCATTTATAGGACATTTTTTTTAAATGCATGCCAGGACAGACCATCTTCTTGATCATAAATCAAAACATAATGCATTTAAGGAAATTGAAACCATGCAAACAAAGTCGTCTGAGAACAAAAGGATTAAACCATGTATAAACTATATGTAGAACATATCTAGCTGCTGTTTATTTATTCAAAACAGTTCATTAAAGTTATATATTTCACCATTACAGAAACCAGAGAAGACCAAAAAAAATTGCAACAGCTGAAAATTAAATGAACCATCAGTTCATGGTGTATCAAAATTGAGAACATTGATCCCTAGGAAAAAGCACAGGAGGAATCTTATCTCACATAAATATTAAGATGTGTTCTTTCAAAAGGAGATTAAGGGGATAGAAATTGGAAAAGAAGAAGTGAAACTATCTCTATTTGCAGATGATATGATTGTATACATAAGTGACCCACAAAATTCTACCAGGGAACTTCTACAGCTGATAAACACCTTCAGCAATGTAGCAGGATACAAGATTAACTCAAAGAAATCAGTAGCCCTCCTATACACTAAAGACAAATGGCTGAAAAAAAATAAGGGAAACATCACCTTTTATAATAGCTGCAAATAGTATTAAATACTTCAGTGTAACTATACCCAAAGAAGTATCAGACCTGTTTGACAAAAACTTTAAATTTCTGAAGAAAGAAATTGAAGATTATATAGGAAAACAGAAAGCTCTTCCATGTTCCTGCATAGGTAGGATCAACATAGTGAAAATGGCAATCTTACCAAAGCAATCTACAGATTCAATGCAATTTCCATCAAAATCCCAACACAATTTTTTATACACCTTGGAAGAACAATACTCAATTTTATTTGGAATAACAAGAAAGCCACAATTACCAAAACAATTTTTCCTCAACAAAAGAACCTCAAGAAGCATCACTATCCCCAACTTCAAATTATACTATAGAGCTACAGTAATGAAAACAGCTTGGTACTGGCATAAAAACAGACTTGTGGATCAATGGAATTGAACTGAAGACCCTGACATTTAACCACACACCTATGAACACTTGATTTTTGAAAAAGAGGCCAAAAATATTCAATGTAAGAAAGACAGTATCTTCAACAAATGGTGTTGCCATAACTGGATGGTAGTGTGTAGAAAAATGCAAATAGATCCAAGCTTTGAACAAAACTCAAATGCAAGTTGATCAAAGACCTCAACAAAAACCCAGCCATACTGAACTTGATAAAAAGAAAGTGGGAAGTACCCTCCAATGCATCGGCACAGGTGACCACTAAATACAGCACCAGTAGCACAGACACTATGAACAACCATCAGTAAGTGGGACCTCCTGAAACTGAGAAGCTTCTGTAAGGCCAAGGACACAGTCAATAAGATAAAATGACAGCCTACAGAATGGGAAAAGATTTTTACCAACCCTACAAGTGACAGAGGATTAATCTCTAAAATATATAGAGAACTCAAGAAACTAGAGCCCAAAATCCTTAATAACCCAATTAAATATTGGGGTTCAGAACTAAAAGGGAATTCTCAGCAGAAGAATTACAAATGGCTGAAAGGCACTTGAAAAAGTGCTCAACATCTTTAGCCATCAGAGAAATGCAAATCAAAACAACTTTGAGATACCACCTTACACCTGTCAGAATGACTAAGATTAAAGACACAGATGACAGCCTATGCTGGAGAGATTGCAAAGCAAGGGGAACATTCCTCTATTGTTGGTGGGAGTGTAAACTTGTTCAGCCACTCTGGAATGCAATATGGAGGTTTCTCAGAAAACTGAGAATCAATCTCCCCAAGGATCCAGCAATACCACTATTGAACACATATACCCTAAAGACACACTCCAAAGGCATTATAGCTCAACTATGTACATAGCAGCATTATTTGTAATAGCAATAATCTGTAAACAACATAGATGCCCCTCAACTGAAGAATGAATTAACAAATTGTGGTACATCTACACTCAGCAGTAAGAAAAAATGATATCCTAAAATTTGCAGGCAAATGGATGGTTATGGAGAATATCCTCCTGAGCAAGGTATTACAAATCCAGAAAGAGAAGCAGGGGATGTATTCACTCATTAGTGCACATTAAAATAAAGGAGGGGGAGAGATGTCATTGTATACAAGAGCTCAATGCTAGTACATAGCTAAATGACACAGTGTCTCACTTCTGCATTGATGGCCTGTGGCAGGGGTATGGGTGAGGAAAGACTTGTTTTCTTTAAGGGTCTGGCCACAGGGAGTTTAATTATGCACCAGTAAGTAAATGAGCAGCAAGAATGGGCAGTTTTGTTAATGGGGAGATCATGAGTGGGCATGAATCTGAGAGGTCAGATAACTGAATTTGATGGGGTGCATGATGTAAAATAATAAGTATATAAATAGAAAAAGAAAAATCATGTAAATATAAGCACAGTTAAAGTGGTTTAAATTCATATAAAAATATGACCACATGTGGGCCACCTGTGTATGAACAGTTCAAAGGGAGCATATTTTATAGCTTTCTATAGAAATAAATGGTAACTGGTACCAAAAAGGTGTGAACATTATTCTAAAACATTTCCTATATGGCTACAAAGATGGCTCAGTGGTTAAGAGCACTGGCTATTCATCCAGAGGACACAGGTTCAATTCCTAGAGCCCACAGGCAACCCAAAAACATGTGTAACTGCAGTCCCAGGAGACCTGATGCATTTTTCTGAACTCTGAAGACACAGGCATGCACAGGGCACACAAACATGCATGCAAGTAAATCGCCCATATACATAAAATAAAATATAATTATTTCCCATAAAGAAAATCTTGAGTTTATAGATATAAAAAACTGATTAATAGATAAAAATAGATACCCAAAATTCAAAATGATTCTCAAAATTCAATAATTATAAAATTAAAACATTAAAGAGAAAATTCTTAATATTTTCATACAGGAAATAGATTTCATTTGAAATAAAAATGACTTTAGACTTCCTTGCAATATTGTTGAAAATTAGAAGGCAATGAAGTGGAGTGCTATCTTTTAAAATCTGAAGAATTATCTCTAACCCATATTTAATCTTTGTCTTTACTATTAAAAACTTAATACATTTTTAAAAATGAAATATGATCAACATCTCCTCCTATCAATTTCTCTAAATGAAACATGGCCCCTCTCAACTTCATGGGTTTTTTTTTTCCTATAAACTAAGTTCAGTTAAAGCTGCCCTCCAACTGGATATGCCAGACCAATTTGACTCACCTTGGCATTCCTTGCTTTCTCTGGGGGAGTGAATGGAGGGAGGGGTGGACTGAGAGAAGGGGCAGGAGAGGGAGCATTAGTAGGTATGAGAAAAACTTTTTTTAAAAACAAGTTGCCCATATGTTCATGAGTGTGGGGCCATCTGCTGGAGCATGGGAGAGTTACCATTGGACATATAAGAAATAATTCTGTAATGCTGGTCTAAACCATGTCTCTATAGCCAGGTGAATTAAAGTGTATAAATAACATCTAAAACTTCATGTCTGAGAAACCTTTTCATGAAGAAGTAACTAAGGGATTTGCTCTAATAATGACAGTACACTAGGAGAGGAAAGCAGAGGGTACAGCATGCTACGCATCAACAGGAAAGGGAGAAAGATGGAGCTCCCCAGAGGATGGTGGAGTGACTATTTACAAGGTAGACATCCACCAAGCCAGGAAGACAAAAACGTTTCAAAGGGCCAAATAAGTGATTTTCCAAGAAGAAATCAAGTATTCAATGTACATGTATATATTGAGAAGAGTTTGAATTAAACTAGGGACAAGAATATAGAAAGTTAAGCACATATAAAAACAAGATAATTATTAGATCCAAAGAAAATTAGAGAGTTTTCTAGAAAGGGAAGCAGATCAATTGGCTGTGAATAACTATCCCTTAGTTCACAATCTTGGATGAATATTAGAATTTTCTAAGAAGCTTTTTAAAAATCCAGATGCCCAAGCCACACATGGATCAGAACATTGGAAACAGCATTGGTATTTTTAAGCTTCCCAGGTGTTGTAAATGGGCAGGCAGTATGACACTGATTATTCAGAATACACTGAATATTGATGTTAGCACGACAATAACAAATTGGAAACTTAGAGAGCAGAAAAGTGTGTGTTGGGGTAAGGGTGGGGAACAGTGAGACAGTAAGCTAAGTCTCTATTTCTCTGATAGGAAATCAGTTTGAAGTGCCCCAAGCTGAGCCTTCAAGATGAAGACTGATCAAAAGGTTCAGATTCATCTGAAACAATTGAGTGTGGCTGTCCATGAAAAGCAGAAAACAGAAGGGTGCTCAATATTTCTCACAACATGCCTTGTAGAAATGCTTGACTCTAAACTGTATACATATATGACTTTTAAAAAGAAAATTAAAATACAAATAAAAGTTAAAGCAAAGTAGAAATTAATTAGGTATTTTAAAGCTAATTTTATAAACTTTGGACTGAACAACAGAACACACATATGCATATATATATATGCACATACATACATGCATGTACTCCACATTCAGACCATTAAGTGCATGTACTCCACATTCAGACCATTAAGTGACACATAAGTGATAGATAATAGTAAGTAAAATTGCAAAAAATATATGATACTTTATATTATCTGATAAACCAGATGATCTGAATGACCTCCTAAATCATATGATAAGCTAGTTACCAAAAGTGAAGGTGTTGGGAAAGGAAAATGGTAATCAGAATATATTGTATAAAAAATTATTTTTTCTTTTTTACTTATTTTCCTCTTATATGTTACATCCTGACTGCAGTTTCCCCTCCCTCCTCTCCTCCCAGTCACTCCTACTTCCTTTCTCCCCCAGATCCACTCTTTCTCCTTTCCCTTCATAAAAGGACAGGCTTCCCAGAGATATCAACCCAACAAGGCCTAACAAGATAAGACTAGATACAAACCCTCTTGTCAAGGATGGACAAAGCAACCCAGCAGGAGGAAAAGGGTCCCAAGAGTAGGCAAAAGAATCATTGTTACGAGTCGTACAAAAACATTAAGCTGCACAACCATAGCATATGCAGAGGACCTAGCTCAAACCCATACAGGCTTTCTGATTGTCCTCCCAGTCTCTGTGAGTGCCTTTGACACCTGTTTCATTGATTCTGTGGGTTGTATTTTTATGGTATCCTCAAGCCTTTGGCTCTTACAATCCTTCCTCTTCCTCTTCTGCAGTATTCCTAAGCTCTGCCTAATGTTTGGCTGTGGGGCTCCCCATCTGCTCCCATCAGTTGTTGGATGGAGCCTCTCTAAGAATCAGAGAATATCATTAGGAATCATTTTATTGACTGTTTTGTTTGTTTGCTTGTGATTTTGTTTGTTTTGCTGTGGTTGGCTCTTTTGTCAGTCGTGTTTGGGTCTATCCTAGGTCTCTGAGCTCTCCAGGCTGTGCCAAGCATGGCTTCCCTCTTGTAGCCTGGATCTCAAGTTGGACCAATCATTGGGTAGCCCCTCACACAAATTCTATGCCACCCAGCACATCAGACAGGGAAAATTTTAGTTCGAAGGTTTTGTGGCTGGCTTTGTGTCCCAATCCCTCACCTGGAAGGCTTGTCTGGTGACAGAAGATGTCCAGGTCAGCATCCATACCTCTATTACTTGGAGTCTTCCCTAGGGTCACCCACATTGACTCCTGGGATTTTCCATTGCACTAGGTTTATGCCTTTTCCCTGTAATACGCCAGTTCCAGCCATTTCTTCCAGTACTGTCTCCCTCTACCCACTTCCCTGATCTTCCTGTTCCTATCCCCACCTGCTCCTAGTCAAGCCACAAAATCTATTTCTCCTTCTCAGAGAGATCCATGCATCCCCCTTTGATCCCTCCTTGTTACTTAGCCTTTCTGGGTCTGTGGATGGTAGCATAGTTATTCTTCACTTTTCAGCTAATGCTCACTTATAAGCAAGTCCATGAAAAAATCTACTTCAATAAAAGAAAAATGAAGACAAAAATGTTAATTTTAATATTCATTAGAGTAGAAAGTGAGAAACAATATAAATGTCCATCAATATGAGAATAATCAACTATATTGTGTTCAAACTGTTCCTTGAAATACAATGCAACAGTTTCTAAAGTAAGGGAGACATTAATAAAAGATAGTTACAATTATTTGTTGCTCAAGTGGCATAATTTAAAACCTATATTTATTTTTGTAGTTGTTTATATATCTAATAAATTACATTAAAATAATTAAATGCATACATATCAAGAACTTAATAATGATGAACTAATAATTGTCAGGTTTGAGGAGAAAAAACTAAGTGAAAAAATATCTTTTGAAATATCTGTATTGGCTGGTTTTAAGTGTCAACTAGACAGAAGCTAGAGTCATCATAGACAAAGACGCTTCATGAGATCCAGCAAAAGCCTCAGTTAAAGAAATGCCTCCATGAGATCCAGCTGTAAAGCATACTTTTCAATTAGTGATCAATGAGGAAGAGCCTAGTCCTTGGTGGGTGGTGTCATCCCTGGGCTGGTGGTCATGTGTTCTATAAAAAAGCAGGCTGGGGAGGAGATGGGGAGATGTGGAGAAGAGAGAGTGACCTGATGTGGTGGTGGGGGGGGAAGGGATCTTGAATAAGGATATACATAGATAGAAAATGTGACATCTTTATTCATAATAAAAAAGAAAAAAAAAAGCAGGCTGAGCAAGCCAGAAGAAGCAAGTAAGTAAGCAGCACCCCTTCACAGCCTCTACATCAGCTCTTGCCTCCGGATCCAGACCTACTTAAGTTCCTGTCCTGACTTCCTCCAATGATGAACTATGATCTAGAAGTGTAAGCCAAATAATCAATCCCTTTTCTCCCCAACTTGTTTTTTGGTCATGATGTTTCATTGAAACAAGTGAAACGCTAAGTAAGACAATATCTCAATGTGAGCTAAGGAGAAAACTCAGTGAGAAGGTGTTTGCTATGTAAGTGCAAGGACCTGAGTTCAGATTGCTAGTACTCACATAAAAGTAGTGCATCTGTAACCCCAACAATGAGAGTAGCAGAGAACGGTGAATCTCAGGAATTCATGCTATCCAGTGAGTTATGGTTCAGTAAGAAATCATGTCTGAAAAGAACAAGGTCATCAGTAATAAAGGAAGACACTGGATAAAGATCTCTAGCCTCCACATGGGCAGACATGGAGAGGCATACCTCCAAACAAACCCACACACACATCAAAAGAACCTTTGTGATAATAAAATTAACTGATTAAAATGTAATAATTATGTACAGATGTGGATTGAGCCTGAAACAAAGAAATTTTGACAAAGAAAATTATAACTTTGTTTAGTTATGCTCCAGTAAGTAAATGAGCAGCATGATTGGGTGTTTTTGTAAATGGGGTGATCATAAGAGTAGGTATGAATCTGAGAGGTGTGATAACTGAGTTTGATGGGGTGCATGATGTAAAATCACCAAATAATAAATAGAAAAGTATTATAACTTTGCTTTTGTTTTAATATTGTATAGCCTTATGTATTTAAGATATATTTCAATTAAATAAAGAACTCAAAAATGGTCAAGAAAACAAATGACCCAGTTATAAAATAGGTTAAGGATCTGAACAGAGTTTCTTCAATAGAAGAAATAATAATGACCAAGAAACACCCCAAAAGGTGTTCATCATGCTTACCAATTCGGAAAATGCAGACTAAAACAACATTGAGTTACCCCAGTCAGAATGACTAGATCAACAAAAATGAGGCAAAGATGTGGGAGAAAGAAGAAGTCTCATTCAGTGTCAATGGGAATGCAAATTAGCATAGCTACTCTGAAAATCACTATAGAGAGCCCTCAAAAATCTAAAAATAGATCTACTGATCATGTGATCCAGCTATATTACTCCTTAGCCCAAAGTACTTAACATCCACAAATATTTGCTCAGCCAAGTTCATTGCTTCCCTACTCACAATAGCTAGAAAATGGAAACAACATAAATGTTCTTCAACAGATTAATGAGTAATGAAGGCGTGGTTCATGTAGAATATTATTCAACAATGAAGAAAAATGAAATTTACAGATAAATGGATGGAATATTGTGTGAAGTAACCCAGAACCACAAAGACAAACAAATACCACATATTTCCACTCATCTGTGGTTCCTACTCCAAATCTTCAGATGTAAGTACACAACATGAAATAACAACAGAAATCAGAAAAATATAAAGAGACCAAAGTTGGAGGGAGTTTGTTTGGGAATGGAATAGTAGGATCTAGGAAATATGAAGTAGACAACAGAATAGCCTGGAGTGGGCTTCAAATGAGGAGGGAGGAAGGAAGTCAATACAAAAGGAGGAGAGAAGAAGGAACAAGTAACACCAAGGCTGTTCAATAATAATATATATACATATAAATATATAAATAATTATAGTTATATATTATTTCAGGTAAATGTAATGTAGTTATACATAAATTATATACATTATATAATAAATATGAATATAATTATGTACTTACAGTAGTCTAGTTTCCATAGTATCAGAAAGTAATATGTAACTTGCCAAGAGAGGAAAGCAATCAGTAGTCATATTCAGCTGTGATGCCTATGAGTCACAAAAAAATGCCAGCATGGCATGATATTCCTAAGTGTACAACGGTGGCAATTCATATGTTGGTAGTAACCAACAGCAGTCTAATTGTACCTAATCCCCAAAAATAGGAGGGAAATAATGTCTGGCATTAGAAACACAGCCAACTGCTTAGAGATAGTCAGGTCATGGATCTAAAAAGAGAACCTACAACTGCCATTTTACTAGATAAGCATAATTCCTAACTAGAGTCTAAAACCTCACTACATAAAGAACTATAGGTAACTAAAAACTACTGAAAGAGGAAGAAATCATATGCATACAAACAACAAAAACTGGTTCAGTGGGTTGTATTACTTGTGCATACACACACGTTGAACTATAATAATCAGAGACTGACCAGGAGGGGAAAGGGAGTTTGAACAAGAGGATACATTGATAAAAAAAATGAGACTTTATTCTTTAAAAAGAAAAAAAACTATAATAACCAAAGAAAATGAGGTTATTAATTTGAGAGGTAATGAGTGAAAGAATATGAGAGGCAGTGGGTGGAGGGAATGGGAGTGCTTGGAGTAAGGAAAGAGAAGGGATGAGAGATACAATTATATTTTAATTAAAATGGTTTTGAATGTAATTAAAAACTCCAAAGCAAAAAATATACTAAGGTTTTATATGAAGTTGAGTTTGCATGGCTGATTCAACTCACTGAGACTTAAATACTACTAAAGATGAAAAGATTGTAGAAGTGAAAAGGAGTTAACAAACAAATCCTCTTCCATTTCACATTATGTCAGATGCATTGCCAATACAAAGTATAAACCTTTCCTTGGAATATTTAAAATTTAACTTTAACTATCTCTGTCTGCAAATTTTGACAATATAATGAACCCCATCTCTGACCTAAGGTTATTTCTGGATCCAAGAAAACATCTTCAAATTAAATAAGATGAATTTTTAAAAGACCAAACAAATAGCTTACTATCTGATAATAAGAAATAAGAAATTGTTTACAGACCATTTTCATCTAGCTTGACATTAAACAAATTATATCTACATTTTTAAAATGTTATAAATCAAATCATGGGTGTATTGTAAAAATACTTTGACTTTGAGGCACCCTCAGAACAGACCAATTTAGTGGAACCACATCCTGACTTTACCATCTTAAAAAATCCAGTATACAAATAGTAAATTACATATGTAATGTATACAGTTTTAGATATAAAGTTTTTTTAATGGGAAGGAGATTAAATATGAAACTCCAGAAACAAAACTTAATGGTAATGATATCTGGTTGTATCCTCTTACCAATTTAATGATAATATTTTCTTTAATTTTCCTAGTTCCTTTACAACAAGAAGCTTTGGTATTCCTTTATTTTAATGAAACTCAGAGAGCAAAAAAGATTCCACATAAAATATTGTCAAGATAACTCTATATCCTTAACTTAAATATTCTTATTGTTCATGATTAATATGACTTGATTGCTCCATGATAACAACTTAGACCACACTTAAAGCTACACACTAATGTCTGCATTTTGAAGGCTCAAAGTAAGCATTCAAAATACTGCAGAAGTGAGTAGAGCTCATGATGAAGGAATAGTAAGATTACTTATTGGACTCACCCTTATATTACTGAGTCACTCAGCTTTCAAGACAGATAGTGACTTTAACCTATGGAAATTTATAGTACTCTAGAGCAGCACCATGGCACAAGATCAAGCCATCCTAGATCTCTGGCTTCTTCTGACAATGTGGTATTTGAGTTTCTTCCATTTTCATGCGATCAATTTCTGTCCATGTTCTTTTAAGAGGAAAAAGATTTATATGAGCTAAAGAGATTGTCAATTTTCCTGATATAGGTTCCTAAACTAGACAAACAAGTTTAGATCTCTGTTTCATTTGCTAACTCTAATTTATAGAGTTTCATAGTTTGTCCAAATCTCAGTTTGATCATCTTTAACATTCAAAAAAATAAATCTTACACTATAAAGAATATAGTACAGAGTAGATGTTGAAAATGCCTATTTTATTGGATTAAATTTAAATCTGAACAATATATTGAAACCTCAAAACTTGGAAATCTAGGGACTGGAAAGATAGTTCAGGGTCATATAAACTGGCTGCTTTTGCAGAGGACCCAGGTTAGATTCTCAGCACCAAGAATGGTAGCTTGCAAACATCTAGATCTCTAGCTCTAGGTGATATGATGCCCTCTTCTGGACTCTGCAGACATTGAATATGTGTTATGCACAGTTAAGTAAAACACCCAGACACATAAAATAAAATAAATATTTAAATAACTGAAAATATGCCTACCTTTTACAATTCTATATGTTACCCTGAGCTCTCAATCCTGTAGATTTAAGGAGCAGCTTCTACCCACTCATATAACTGACTTTGACCAATATTAACCTCCAAGGTATACTTGTGGCTGATGAGACAGTGAACTGATACATTTCCCATTCAGATGTACCCTCAAGATATCATTTTGGCTCTGTAGCTACATGAAGCATAAGAAGAAAGATAAGAAGACGAAAGAAAAGAAAGAGTATTAGTGTGAAGAGGACAGTGAGGAAAGAGGGAAATGAGGGGAAAGAAGTGGTAGAACAGATGAGATTCTAGTCAGTAAGCTGGTAAGAACTACTAGCTAAATTATATTGTATTTTCTCTTATTTACAAGTGTTACAATATAATACTCAGCTCAGATGGGATGCACCTTGCACGGAGGCATGCCCCTGAGCGTGGCTACGTAAACCCTGCAGCATTGCATACTGAAGAACCTGCCTGGACCCATGACGCATATCTGTGCACGCCCCTTCCCTTAAAAGTGGCTGCATGCGCATGCTCCATTCCTTTTTCTCTGTCCCCTGACTTCTGTCCTGCTCTTCTGTCTCTTTACCCGCCTGGGACTCCTCTCTCTTTTTTTTTTTTTTTTTCCTTCTTTATTTTGTATTTATCAAAAAAAAACACAGTAAAAAGAATTTAAAATGCGGAAGAGTTAACAATAACTATACAGAGGATAAGAATGATAAGCATGGCTTATCAAGGGTAGAAATACAAATAAGATTGTTACACCTATATTTTCTTTGTGTTCATCTTTCCCTCTGAATTTTTTTTTCCATCCCTGTAATAAGGATATACAGGGATGGAAAAAAAAATTCAGAGGGACTCCTCTCTTAAATAAACTCTAGCGTGCGGCCTTGTTAGTGTGTGCTTGCTCTCACGCGCGGAACTAACATCTTCCATTACTGTATTAAGAAACTGAGCCTTTATATGATTCAATTGTATTCCAAAGTTTCTATTAAGAGCAAGGGACAAAAATGATATATAAATTCATTTGTATCCTTAAAAGCCTATGTTTCATTTGCAAAGATGGGTATTTTTCTCCCCAGAGCACATTTCCTCTCACCAGTATACATAAATCAGTGGACTGTTTCCAAATGTTTTTAAATGTTTAAATTGTTAGAGTAATTTACTTTAATTGATCAATGAAAATCACTCCCAGAATGTGAACTTGAATGTCATTTACCTGAACCATAGTAATAACTAGCAATTATTCAGAGGTTATTATGTGTTTGGCACCATTCTATTTATGAATATGAACTCATTTAATTCCATGAATCACAGAATTATCTAGATTATCTAGATAATATTAGCATTCCTGTTTTAAAGTTGAAGAAACCAAGCCCAGAAAGGTTAAATAAATTACTCAATACCACAGTGGTATAAATGGGATCCAAATCCAGACAATCTAGCTACAGGGCTCAAGCTATGTTTTACTGCCTCTCAACAATCAGAATAATTGTGCCAAACTCTCCACTTAACTTTGCATGTAGAAAAAAATGTAGAGATCTAATCAATTCCTTTGATATCTGAAGCTACCAAAAAACATTTAAGGAAAGCTAAGAAGTGGCAAGTTGGTTGCAGTCAGGCTCCCTGATTACTCATCATGTTGGATCTTTTTCTCTACAAAGATTGAAGATATAAAATTCTGCATGTTACTGTAGATGTCACACTTATCTAAAGAGGACGAATTTTTGGGATAAAGTGGAACCACTTCCAAGAAAATAATTTCTCCTACAATAAAGTTAATATTACTTCTCTCCTATCTGGGTAGAAGTTTTAAATTCTGGCAAGAATGGAGTATACTGAAGTCAAAGTTTATCATCTAACTTTACAATAAAGTAGTTTGCCTACCACTTTGAAAATTTACATGCTATATACTCAAAACTCCATACACTATAACATTCTGTTGTGAACAACAATAATCAATGGAGTATTTAAATTCTAAAACTCTGTCTTGTTTTGTTTTTCTATTGTATGAGTCAATGTCTGGCACGTGTAAAGGAAAATGAAGAAAGTGAGCTTATAAATCACAGTAATCTCCCTGATAATCGCTACTCATTTACTGAAGGGACAATGTGCTCACTACATGAGACTTTCTTATAAAAGATGCCAAGCTACAATTAACAATATAGAGATCTCATTTGCTCTGAATTAGTAAGTGCTCTGATTGTAATAAATTCTTGATACCTAAGGACATTATTATTCTAATTATTTTTATCTGTGTTTTTTTTTCCTTGCCTGCAGAGGTTAGAGAAGGAAATCATTTCTTTCCCAAATACCAACTGAGTATATTCTTTTTCCTATATCCCTCATATATCTACAAAAAGATATTTTAACCAAAACAATGTCAAAACACATTTATTTCTTAAAGAATCTGACAATTATCCCAGAAATCTCTTAAACAGAACATATACCCATCACAACAATTACATAATAAATAATGTTTAAATTGTCCTTAGCTAATAAAAATCCTAAAGGAATTCTACATGATAAGAAAAAAAATACTGCACTTAGCCTTATTTTTGAATTATTTATATTATATTATGATCTAAACATATACTGTGATATTTCAAAAATATTACCTGCATGCATGAATTTTCATAAACATAAATGTGATTACCCTAGAGATAAGACTGCATGGGCAGAATAGAAAATATAAAACTCATTTTATTATTCCATTTCCCATAACAAAATAAATATTATTTTACTACTCCTGGCAGGCATTAAGCCTTCATAAATGCAAAGTGGAAAAATTACCAAAGGCCTCAAGCTTGAGACACAGAAGAATGACTATAAGATAGATTTTCCAATCAAAATATTCATTAAGTTAAATTCAGAGAAAACTTTGTCCATGTTATAGGGATTTATCTAAAACTAAAGGCACAAAGATGAAATACTCAAATTAGAATAATGCAAGTGGTTCCCTGCCTTAGCGCCATCTTCCTTGAAATTCCTGTGCCAGGAGAGCCAGTGGAGAAAGAAGCAAACGAGCAGGCTGAAGCTCCAGAGAAGAAAGATGAAGCAGAGATGCAAGTGAACCAGCTTGTCCACCCGTGAGGGCTGAAGGAGCAGAAGAAAGGCCTGCTGAAGCCCAAAACACTCATATGGTTGTTGGACTGTGAGCTACTGTTGGTAATAAGTCACAATGGACCTGGAACATCACCATCTGCTTGCAGAGACCACCTGAGAGACTTTGATTGTCTTCACTACAACCAAAATAGTTCTGCTGGCCTTGTGCCTTGAACCTAGGCCATTCTGAATTACTTCTGTTCTCACTTGTGGCCAGTGTAACTTGTACACAATAAAAAAAATACTTTAAGTAGAGCTCAAGACTTAAGAGTTTAATGTTTATAAAAATTTCGGTAGGTTGGAGTTCTCATCTTGAGAGTATCTCTCCTTTTAAATAAAACTGAGAGGACCTTGGGACTAAAATAAGGCATATGTCATCCTAACTGTAAATCATTAGAGCCAAAATCTTTATTCACAAAACAGAATAAAGATTTGGTTGAAGCAAAGATCTCTCAAAATGACCCTCAGAGTAGAAATGTCACTTTGGGAATGTCTCTAAACTCAGTTCCTGCTGATTGCAGTCTCTAAAAATAGAGACAATGATCATGTATACTCAGTGATGGGGAATTTCTCATCAGAATACTATAGCACAGACTGGTAGAGACTGGGGAGAACAAAAGTCATCATACAATATGGTAATATGAGTTTCATTCTGATAAAAGTCCATTCTAATCCAAGAAAGGGCACAAGGGACAATGGACCTGTGTGAATAGGCAGAAAAACCAAGTACATTAACACATGTGACCAACAGCACAGATAAGGTCAAATCTGTGGAATTATGAGATGGCTGGGAAGGAGGACAGTAAAGGTGATTGCTTTCAAGCCTGAAGACTATCCCCATGACCCACAGAGTAAAAGGAAAGAACAGTCTCCTACAAGTTTTTCACTGGCCTTCACAAAAGCATGTGGTAGGGGAGGGGAGAGGGAGGGAGGGAAGGGGGAAGACAGGGAAGGAAAGGGAGAAAGAAAGAGAATAAATGTAATAATTTTTTAAAATTCTATTTCAAATACTGGGAAGACTGCTATGGAAACCGCTTCTTCTAGCACCTGTGACATTAAAAAGCATTGTAGAACCCTGAAAGGCAGCAGATCATTAAAGGCATTTTTGTTACCACACCCTCCCCACTGCAATTAAAATGCATCTGCCAAGCAGATAAAGAAAATACTTTTTGGTGTTTTTTTTTTTTTTTTTTAATGAGATGTGAGCTCACATCATAGTAAAAGTAATTGGAGCATTGAGCAATTTCAATCCCAAACAAAAAGTTGCTCTTTTTCTGCTTTCTCACAAAAAACATTAATGAAATGAATTTAATCTAGTCTTGATGAAGAGCTGTCTCAATTCTGAATATCAAGAGTCAGTCTTCTTCTTTCAGAGTCTGTCATCTTCCTCTAGAAAGCAAATGGTCACTTCTTACCATTGCCATTTTCCTATCTCTATCAGCTTTGCATATACCTTCTAGGATAGGCCTCTCTGTTACAACATTTAGGGTATAAGTCATATGCAGATGCATCCAATTAGCATATTCAAATACATCAATATTAAGATAAAGTTACACATTTGTTTTAACATTATGCCCTCTATTTTCCTTACTTATTTCCTTATTTAAAAGTTTTAAATTTTCTTAAAGGTTTTAAATTTTCTTATCACCAGCACCATTTTGTTCAAATATTAATAAAAAAAATCATGTCAATTAATACAGCAAAATAAGACAAAAACAAAAATTGAAAAAGACAAAAATAATAAGACCAAATAAAAAATTATGTTTGATGGATAAATTCAAATGTGTAAAAAAGTAAAAAGTAGCCAACCAGAAAACTATCTGAAGCACAGACAAATTGAAATTTGGTAACCTGTTAGATAATACATTAACATTAATTGACATTTCAGTAAAAAGTCATAGAGTGATAAATATAAAAATCATTCATTTTTAGTGGGACTGACCTAGGCAATCTGCATATGTGTTACAGATGTCTCACTTGATCCTCTTGTCGGACTCCTAACATTGGGAGCGGCGGCTGTCTCTGAGCCTTTTACTGGCTTTTGGGACCCTACTTCTCGTACTGGATACCCTGCCCGGGTCTTGATACAGGGGAAAGTGCTTAGTCTTACTGCAACTTGATAAGCCATGTTTTGTTGATACTCCTGGGAGACCTGCCCTTTCCTAAACAGAAAGGGAGGAGGTGTGGATTGGGGGATGGGAACAGAAGGGGGATGAAGGAGGAGGGACTGGGAGAGAGGAGAAAGGTGATAAATAAACTTTACAAAAAAATCTATTCAAGCCTTTAGGCAATAGGAGTGTGTCTTTAAAGCATTGGAAGAAAAAAATGTCAATCTAGATATTCAAGCCTTTAGGCAATAGGAGTGTGTCTTTAAAGCATTGGAAGAAAAAAATGTCAATCTAGAATTCTACCCGTAATAAAATTACCTTTCAAAAATCAAGTTGGAAGAGATCCAGTTTCAGCTCCAACCTGTGAAAATCTTAACTGATCATTCCCATCCTTCCAATAAGACAACATTGAAGACTCTTTGTAGCACCATCGGGGAGCTGAGCTCACAAGGACAAGCCATCACTTTGAAATATGGAGAAAAGGGTAGATCTACAATTAACATAGCTAAATGTGCATACCTGGAAGAGATGTTTAACCCCCAAACTATCGGGAACAATCGTAGTTTTGACAGATTGAGGGGTACTGAGTGTTGGACTGAGATGAAAGCAAAAATTTTTTGGGAGTCAAGAGTAAAAGAAACTCACATTTTTGTGAGATCTTACCTTCAGCAAGCTCACCAAGCTCTCATGAAAATTCAAGATAAGCCCATTCATGGATCTGGCAGAGGAACAGAGTAAAGGTCAGCATAAGAATCATTTCTACAGAACTACCAATAATAAAAGCCTACTCTCCATATGTAAAGGTTGTCCAGAACTTTATCACACCAGACAAAAGGTATTTCTTCAATCCCAGCCCATTTTATCATCACATCTTACCTAAGGGATAATTTTTGCTACAAAAGCTTTATTTTCATTAGGTCCAACACTGTGGGGAGACACCAACGGTTTTAAAAAGTTGTCTTGGGCCTGGAGATTGAGGTTCAGGCCAAGGTCTTAGGGCCAGGAGCTAGAGAGGACTCACTCAAAGGCTACGAGGGTTAATGTAGCCTATACCAACAACAAGCAGAGAAGTGACTGTTTGAAGACAGAGAGTCAAAAATTTGATACAGAAAATGTATACAAGTAAATAATATTAGGTCATAGGAATGTTCTATATCCTTCTGAGTTTATGAGACCTTGCTCAGGAGGATTCTCCAAATCCATCCATTTGCCTGCAAATTTGAGGATATCATTTTTTCTTACTGCTGAGTAGTACTCCATTGTGTAGATGTACCACAGTTTGTTAATCCATTCTTCATTTGAGGGCATCTAGGTTGTTTCCAGGTTCTTGTTATTGCAACTAATGCTGCTGTGAACATAGTTGAACTAAGGCTTTTGGGGTGTGAATACAAACCCAGAAGGATAAGCGGGGGATGTACTCACTCATTAGTAGACTTTAAGCAAAAGCATTCTTATTTCATTGAAAGATGATGAGTAAATAAGGTGATTTAAAACACACACAAAAGAAATGTTCTATATCCTTACTTTGTTGGGTGAATATATTAGAGTATACATGTTTACCACAGCAACCGCAGCACAGAAAAACAAAACGAACAATTAAGTCTAGTGTATTTGAACAACATTTAAGCAGGGGCTGGGAACTGAATACAAAGGTGGTTATCTTATGAAGCAATAATATTTCACATCATTTTTTCTTTTGAAAATTACTCCTCGGAAAGTGAGGAGAGAGACTCCCATTTTACTTGTACCCCCTCCTTCCACTCAGCAGGACAGGCATAGTCTGGCAGATGGGAAAGAGGCTGGCTTCTCCTAGGACTTGGCCCTGCACATAGAGGGCTAGTTCACTCTCCAGGTAGGATGTGGATGCCATGATACCATCTCCTTAAAGTGATGCCTTGGCTTTGCAGGTAGGTGCCAGGACCTATATCACATTGCTAGATCCATCTCACAGGGGTAAAACTAAGAGCCAGCTTGTATAGGGCAACCAGCAAGCTGCCACCTGCTCTAATTTGGTTTACCTGTGGCATGGAGTACATGTCTACCTGTGACAGTCTGTGAGGCAGAGCTGAGGCCAGGCTCTAAAGTGCAGGGGAGACTATGCAGGTATGTCTATATTTAGAATAACATCCCCCCAAAATAAAGCTAGAGCATTCTTCTCCCCTTTTGCCTTGGTTCTCCTTCCATCAACTCTAGTGAGAAAAGTCAAGAAACTGACACAAACAGTATGAACCCCAGTTCTGGAAACAGACCAAAAGATGTTAATGAATAGGAAATGATTATGTCCATCCAAAAATATTTAAAGAGCTTCCTAATGCTTTTTTTTTCGTAGTGTCATGATTAAAAATTTTCCATGGAAATAAGGATAAAATACATTCTTATATATAAAGAACTCAAGAATCTAGGGCCCAAAACCTTGAATAACCCAATCAAAAAATGGGGTTCAGAACTAAAAAGGGAATTCTCAGCAGAATTACAAATGGCTGAAAGGCACCTGAAAAAGTGCTCATCATCTTTAGTCATCAGAGAAATGTAAATCAAAACAACTTTGAGATATCACCTGACCCCTGTCAGATTGGCTAAGATAAAAGACACAGAGGACAGCCTATGCTGGAGAGGATGCGGAGCAAGGGGAACACTCTTCCATTGTTGGTGGGAGTGTAAGCTTGTTCAGCCACTCTGGAATGCAATATGGTGGTTTCTCAGAAAACTGAGAATCAATTTCCCCAAGGACCCAGCAATACCACTTCTGGGTGTATACCCTAAAGATGCACAGTCACACTCCAATGGCATTAGCTCAACTATGTTCATAGCAGCATTATTTGTAATAGCAAGAACCTGGAAACAACCTAGATGCCCCTCAACTGAAGAATGGATTAACAAACTGTGGTACATATACAGAGTGGAGTACTACTCAGCAGAAAAAAAAAATGACATCCTAAAATTTGCAGGCAAATGGATGGATTTGGAGAATATCCTGAGCGAGGTATCACAAACCCAGAAAGATAAGCAGGGGATGTACTCACTCATTAGTGGACTCTAAACAATCAAACAAAAAAAAAGCGGGGTGGGGAAGCAAAGCATGCCCGAGCTGCAAACCACAACCACTGAACTGCTTGGGATCAGAAATACCTTGGACTGACTCCTTGGATCCCATTCCCCATAGAGTGAAACACCTGATTCAGTCTTGATGTTGTGGGGAGAAAACTGGATTTGCCAGGAGTAGAGGCTGAACTAAGCACTATTGGGACCGTGGGACCTTGGGACCGCCTGCCCATGGGGGCATGGGGAGATGTGGAGAAGAGAGAATGACCTGATGTGGTGGGAGGGGGAAGAGACCTTGAATAAGGGTATACAAGGATAGAAAATGTGACTTCTTTATTCATAATAATAAAAAAACTGTGAAAAAAAATGAAATACATTCCCTAAGGAACACCTAACTCAGTCTTGATATTAGGATGAGGAAATCAGACTTGCCTGGAGTGGATGAGCCATGCTGAGCTGACCCACCTTGGGATTTCTTGCCCTTTTTGAGGAGGGAATGGGGAGATGGGAAGCAGGGAGGCTGAAGGCTGACTGGGAAGGATTGGGAAGAGGGAAGGGAGGGAGAACAGGGTGTACATGGATAAAAGGACTTTTTATAAATAAAAAATCATATTTATGAAACAATTATAAAAAAGAAAATTACTCTTCACTAATGTTTGTCTCTCTTCAACCGAATGATTTCTAGACTTAAAGCTACCAACCAAGTAGTCCCACACCCTTCTCCCTTTGAAGTAAAGCAAGGGGAGTTACATTAAGCTTTGGTATTCCTTGCTTTTTCAAACCCTGAAATTATTTTGATTGCTGTCTTTGTATTACGACCATAAATTAAAATTTGTAGAGTGCACAGGGTGCTTTGAAAATTCTTGTCTATTGTTTTTCATACCAGGAGTAGATATCTTACTTTAAGTTATTGATTTAAATGAACACACTGTAATTTTTTAAATGATCTTAAATTATATGTAAAAAGCACCAAGATGCTGCTAAGATATTGTTCTTTGTCATGTCTAAAACCCTGTATTGTTTTACATTAAGTTAAAAGTCACAAATTTTGTGGAATAACCTCATTTCATCTTCTACCAAAGAAACTTAATAAAAAAATCTATTTTAGTTGTTGATTTGGGTTTTTGAGAGGTCTGAAATTAAAGCAAAGGCCTCTTACACTCTACACAGCACTGCATTACACACCTCCAACTCTGCTAAACAGTCTCCCACTCCTTATCTCTGAATTCTTTTCCAATATCAGATTCTTTTGTTCTAAAAAAAAATTAAGAGAAAAAGCAATCTTTGCTCGCAAAGATCTTTTCTTTTGAAATAAAACTTTTTCTTAACCTCTTACTTCCCTGTTTATAAGTTACATGAAAGGCCCCTTAATTGAAGAGACTATCTCTTTACCTGCAAGTATATTTATCACTACTCTGTAATATATTTTCTTATAAAAAATGGTAATGAGTTAATAGGTTTTCCTCTGTTCCAATGACTATATGTCATTTATGTTGAGCCAGAAAATCTAGTAAGTAACTACTGCTTGATTTATAAATACACTTCTTAATGAAAGTAATGATAAAAATTGAATGTCCAATCCATATTCTAAAGTCAATCACACTGAATGTTCTTAAGCCAATCACTAGTTATCATTAGCTCAATAGATATAAATAGATATAGTTACTTTACCACATAACTGTGTACAGTGTCTTTATAGAGCACACTGTATATTCAAAGCCTACTAAAAGAAATTAAAGTAACCCTTTATTCAATCTGCCAAGGGACTATGGAACCTTATAATTATCTGGCTTTAGATAGAAGAGATACATTGCAATTGGGTACACACAAGGGCACAGGTTTATGCCTCTGATGACAGATGGCAGGGAAGAAACTCCAGAGTGCAAGCTTTCTAACAGACCTTTTTAATTTATTTTCCCCAAATGGATCACATTTTAATGCTGGCTCTCTGACCCAGTATGTTAGCTTTTGATGAACTTATGAGTAACTAGTAGCATAGTTATAACAGTGAAATTTTCTTCCATTCAAAACTAAATTTGACTCATAGAAGTTATAACCCCTAAACACTGGGTGAAACAGACTAAATGAGAAATGAAAATATTTTAAAAGGACAAATGAAAATTGAAAAAAAATGTAGTCTAGTACTATAATTACTGGAGCATCTGGAATTCTATGCACCAGATTTAGTCAGTTACAGTCCTGGACAATTTAATCTGAAAATGAAGGTTCAAGAAGTAGCCATAGCAACTACTGCCAAATAGCTCTGTTTCCCAAAGACTGATGATATTCCCAAGCTTGTCTTCTAACCCATGTGGTAGCCTTGGGTATAGTGATTACAGGGAACACAGAAATTACTTTTACATCTCATAAGATGAAGTGCTGCAATTCGGGTCCCTAAATTATGTCAGTCTAATCTGGACTTCCAAATACATGGCAAGAATATGATTTTGGCTTATGCTTTGTCATGGAAAAGGAGCTGGGCTAAGTTGTCAAACATTTGGTAGGCTTCTGGCCAGATAGTTTCAGTTATTTTGAACACTCATTCTATGCATAACTCCTTCTAGTTACTCTGAAAAGATTTTGAAAAATAAATGATATATGTCACAAATATAGAATGAATAAAAGCTTTCCATGTGGGTAACTGATTAGTGCATAATTTTAAGGAATAAAACACATTACTGTCAAAAATGAACAAAGGGTCTGTGATGTGCCTCAGTGGGTACAGATGCATGCTGTCAAAGCTGATGAGCCAAGTTTGATGCCCAGAACCCACATAGTAGAAGGAAAGAACCAACTTCTACAAGTTGTTCTCTGACCACCACAGGTATACTGGGACACAAGTTCACACACACACACACACACACACACACACACTGAATAAATAAACGTAATTATGTATGTCAAAAAGGGAATAAGAATATCAAATGAACTCCTCTTTCTCCAACTCTATTGTAATAATTCTAGTCTGCTTTTTAGTGACAGTCGTAAGCATGTTAAAGCCTCACTCAGTGCTGCTCTCTACTGTCAATTCCAGTACAACTAATTATGGTGATAAATTGTGTATCATATAAAGCTTACATAAAGAATCAAAGGACAGAGCCAGCCACAGTGTTATTCATAGAGGTCAGGAAGTGGGTGACATACACCTTCAATCCTAGCACTTGGGAGGCAGAGGCAGAGATCTATCTGGATCTCTGAGTTCAAGGCCAAACAGAGCCATGTGGTGGTGACACAAGCCTTTAATCCCAGCACTTGTAAGGTTGAAGAAGGAAGTGATATGGCTGGGCAGAGAAAGAAATATAGGCAGGGGAAACAAAGTCCAGCCCACAAGCCTTTAATCCCAGCACGTGTAAGGTTGAAGAAGGAAGTGATATGGCTGGGCAGAGAAAGAAATATAGGCAGGGGAAACAAAGTCCAGCCCTTTGCTACCCTAGTCTGGGGATTCATGAAGACAAGATCTACCCCTTTTGGCCTGAGGATTCAGTAGTGGTGAGAAATAACTGTGGCTTATTCTTCTTTATCTCTGATCTTTTAGCTTCCCCCCCCCAATATCTGGTTCTGGGTTTTCATTATAAGATCAGTTAGGATTCATGCAACAACTAATTTCTCAACCTGTTTTATTTTTTTAATAAATAAAACAAGTTCCAGCAGCCCAAAATTCAGGGCAGCAAAAGACCATCCCGCTGTCTATTTGAAGGTCTCTCTGCACACTAAAGCACTAACATACCAACAGGGACACCAAGAGTATAACTATGACACTTACTCTGCTCACCTGCTCTCTGCACACTAAAGCACTAACACACGAACAGGGATACCAAGAGTGTAACTATGACACTTACTCTGCTCACCTGCTCCTACAAGAAGCTTCTTCAGTCAACTTGCTGTTGCAGGGCAGGTTGTCTCAGGTTCCTGAGAGCTGGGATGGTAGTGTAAACCATCACACCAGCCCACCCCCTTACCCCCTGACACTTCCTCTGCTTTGAAACATCCATAATATAAAAAAACATCTGATGACTGTTGATTGTTCTGCATCAAAAGTACTGCAAGTGCACTAACCTTTTTCATATCATTTGATCCCAATGATGATCCAGAAAAGCAGGGAGCATCATTTCAAGGATGAGAAACTTGGAAGCCCCTAGACATGAAATGCTTGTCAAGTTCTAGTCTCACAGCTAGCAAGTAGTGAGATGGGAGGTCGTACCACAGAACATCACAAACCTTCATTCAGACTTATCTTATTTCTGACCAATCAACCATCTTGTCAGCTTCAGAAAACCCCTTCCCAAGGTCAAAGAGGAAGAGAATTCTCAAAAGTTGCATGCAATTGTTCCCACCAAGATGGGTGACTCTCCACAGCCTGATGAACTTCAAATCTTGCTTCTGGAATCCTGCATAAAATATGGTCTTTAACATAATAGTTCCAATCACAGAACAGGCAACATAAAAGTAAACATACGTACTGATATGTATCACATATATTATATATCTAAGTATTGTTTTATATGTCTTAAAATTGTAACCATTTATTGGTTATTCTATTATTATTATTCTAAGACAAATACACAGTTTATTGTCAAAAACAAAATGTTTAAAAAAGAAAAACTATTAACACTATTAACAATTGAGCAGTTCAAGCATGTATGGACACTCAATCATTTGCTCCATTTTACAAATAAAGAATTAAGGATGAGAAAAGGTGAAAAAACAAGTCCTTTGATGTAATTTACTTTTATTTCAAAAATTAGAAAAATTTTGGTCTTTCAAAGTGATGCTAAATGTTTTGAAATTAGATTTCCTCTCAATAATAAAACAATAGTATTATATTTAAAAATAAAAAACTGATCTTCTCCTAGAATTCCTAAGGAAACTTTGCAAGTTTTGGTGTTCATTTCCTTTTTTTCCCATTTAAATACCTTTATTAATAGGTTAGAACTGACAGTTACACAGACAATACAAGACATCTTAACATTGCAGCACATGGGTTAATATTCTTCACCCTCATTGGAGGCTCCTTTAGAGCCTGACTTTAAACTCCACAAGTCATGATTCCAAAAGTTCAAACTCAAAACCTCTAGACAATAATGTGTTTTGTAACTCAAAATTAAGCTGTTAGTGGCAAGATCAACAATCAGTAAGTGGGACCTCTTGAAACTGAGAAGTTTCTATAAGGCCAAGGACACAGTTATTAAGACAAAACGACAGCCTATAGAATGGGAAAAGATTTTCACCAACCCTACAAGTGACAGAGGACTGATCTATATAGAGAATTCAAGAAACTAGAGCCCAAAGCCTTAAATAACCAAATAAAAAATGGGGTTCAGAACTAAAAAGAGATTTCCCAGCAGAAGAGTTACAAATGGCTGAAAGGCACATAAAAAAACTGCTCAACATCTTTAGTCATCAGAGAAATGCAAATCAAAACAACTTTGACATACCACCTTACACCTGTCAGAATTGCTAACATTAAAAACACACACATGACAGCCTATGCTGGAGAGAATGTGAAGCAAGGGGAAGACTCCTCCATTATTGGTGGGAGTATAAACTTGTCCAGCTACTCTGGAATGCAGTATGGTGGGTCCTCAGAAAACTGGGAATCAATCTCACCAAGGATACAGCAATACCACTATTGAACATATACCTTAAAGATGCATATTCTCACCTCAAAAGCTTTGACTCAACTATGTTCATAGCAGCATTATTCATAATAGAAAGAACCCGGAAGCAACCTAGATGTCCCTCAACTGAGGAATGGATTAACAAACTGTGGTACATCTACAACAATGGAGTACTATGCAGCAGTAAGAAAAAATTTAATTTTTTCTTTCTAAATTTTGCAGGCAAATGGATGGATTTGGAGAATATGCTCCTGAGCGAGGTCTCATAAACCCAGAAGGATAAGCAGGGGATGTACTCACTCATTAGTGGACCTTAAGCAAAAACATCCTTATTTTATTGAAAGAGGGGAAATCTTTACACGAATGTCTTGGATCTTCAGCTTTCCTTACAATGGAAACCAAACTATTTGGAACCAGTATCCATCTGCATTTGGTCTCCCAAAATTCCACTGAATTTGCTACTGTGGCATCTACTTCTAATTAAATACAATGAATAAATGAGAAAAACAAAAGTTAAGTGACAAAATTCTGGCCCAAACTCCAAGTCCAGTCAAAGAGAGTGAATAGGGATTATATAAGAAAGGGGTCAAGATCATGATGGGGAAACCCACAGAGACAGTTGAGCTACTGGGAGCTCATGGGGTCTGGACTGACAGTTAGAAACCTGCATGGGACTGAACTAGGTACTCTGAATGTGGAAGACAGTGTGTGGCTTGGGCAGATTGTGGGGCCTCTGGCAGTGGGACCAGGATTTATCTCAAGTGCATGAACTGGCTTTTTGGAGTCCATTCCCTATAGAGGGATACCTTGCTCAGCCTTCATATGGTGGATGGGTTTAGTCCTGCCTCAAGTTGACATGCAGACTATATTGACTTCCTGTGGGAGTCCTTATCCTCTCCGAGAAGTGGATGAGGGGTAGGGTTGGGAGAAGTTGGGGGTAGTAGGTGGAGGGCAGGGAAGGGGAACTGTGGTTGGTATGGAAAATTAGAAAAAAAAAACAAAATAAAAAATAAAACTTTCAAAAAAAATCTGTTAGTGGCTTAGAATAAAAGACCAAAGAAAAACATTCCAGAAAAGATGACCTTTGTTATGGATAACTCAAGGACAAAGTGTACCTTTTATCTGTAGCCATACTTTTATATTTAACTCCTTAAATTCAATTTTTACTTTGTAATTGTTTAGATTATCCAGATAATTAAAAATTAAAGGTTAAAAATTCTAGATAGGAACAAAAAAAAGATCAAAGAGAAGTCTTAAGGCAGAAGTGTGAGGGGGGGAAGCATGATGTATGCTGTCCAAATGAAGTCTCCACTAAATAAAACTACAGTAGTCTTAGAGATCAGTCCTCTATCACTTGTAGGGTTGGTGAAAATCTTTTCCCATTCTGTAGGCTGGCGTTTTGATCTCTAAGATATATAAAGAGCTCAAGAATTTAGATCCCAAAACCTTGAATAACCCTATCAAAAAATGGGGTTCAGATCTAAAAAGGGAATTCTCAGCAGAGGAACTACGAATGGCTGAAAGGCACCTGAAAAAGTGCTCTTCATCTTTAGCCATAAGAGAAATGCAAATCAAAACAACTTTGAGATACCACCTAAC